>NDXB01009517.1:0-67102 GCA_002631895.1 Agapornis roseicollis
TGATTCTCTCCCCATCTCTCTGGAAGCAGGGGAGGGCAAGAAAGGGGGGTTGAATGAGTGAACAAGCTGCGTGGGTTTAAACCACGACACATACATACATATATTTGCATTTTCATACACAGCTCATGTATGTTAGATTTTTATTTCATATTGATTCACAGGTAATTTTGCATGAAATGCGTGCATAGAGATAGGTAAAAATTCAAGGAGCAAAATATGAAGATGAAACAAAAGAAGCAAAAATGAGAGAAGAAAAAGAGAAGGAAGAAAAACCAAAACAAACAAAAATCTCTCCAGCATCCTAGGACATAGGAATGATGAAAGGAATATCTTTTGCAGTAAGGACAGCATTATGGTAGCCCATTCTTATATATAGATAACTTAAGCAGCATTAAATAACTTGAACATAACTTAAGTGTCTCCAGGTCACTTGAAAATACCTCTAATCCCTTTGCAGGCTTTTCAAAACACAGCTTAAGTTCAGTGTGAATAAGTGGACATTTTTCCTACCTCCAACACATTACCTCTCTTCCCTGCTTCTCTGTCACTTCCCTGTTTGCTCAATTCCATGCACTGAAAAAGTGAGGAAGTCCTTACGATAGGTAAGGTAGATGGCAGTCAGATTTCCATTAATAGACTGTTTGACTTTAATCAGTATGTACAATAATTTGCTGATAATAATTAAATAAGGATTTTGGCCAAGTCAGGAAGAACACTCCAAGCAAAGAAACATCTGTGATAAAAGCATAAAGAAGTCTTTCTAACCATGTACCAAGTTCAAGGTCTCTGATAAGCCACCTGGCTATACCTACACACTCCAATAACCCCAAGCTGGTATTACATTATTTAGCCAGGGAAGGTCTTGTTGCTGGGCACCGAACTGAGAGGCTTATGGCTCTCTCTCTGTGATGAGACACAACAATATTTGAATGTCATGTAGGCAAAACACGCAGAGAAAGCCATGAGGATGGGCATCTTAATAAGGAAGGCTGGTAGTAACTACTAGGTAGTAACTAATAACTTCATAAGTCAGAACCTCTGCATTTTTTGCTTCTTTAGGGTTGTCCTTCACTTCTGAGATGACTCTGTGGCAACAACTGGTCAAAATACATTCCTCAATACTCCCAATTTCTGTCTTCAGTCAGTAAATACTATCAGAGTCCTGGATGTAAACCCTGTAGTATTCCTGTTTCCTTACTGGACTCCTGAACTCATTTGTCATCTGTTCATTTACATTTTGATATAATTTCCTATAACTTTATCTTGCTAGGTATTTTCCTGCACAGAAACATTGGTTTTCCTCACAACAAATTATTGTGGTCTAAGAATATACTCAGCATGATATCTACATGCTCAAGCATAGCAATCTTTCATGTTCAGCAGAGTCTTTCTCTTGCAAATCTGACTCAACTAATCTCAAACCTCATCAAAATTTTCAGGAATTATCTATGACTCGTGGCTCCTAGCCCCTCTCTACTCAATGCTAAGACCAAAAAATTTCCTCCATTTTGCCTTTGAATGGCAAACATTTTCCCTCTGCTCTTAATGCTCCTGTTTCCTATGTACGAACCAGGACTTCTAATAACCTCCACAGATGAATCAGGTTCCTGGCAGGTTCATGTCTGCAATTGTGCCCTCCTGCCCCTCTGGGCTTGCAAAGGTAGACTGTTGTGCTCAAAACACAGCCATTTCACAACAGAGCTGAGCATTCCTCCTTTTTCTTCTCTCCTATAATTGCACCCTGCTTCTCAGCTCTGGCATTCACGTTTTGCCACTTGAACCCATCTTAACCCTCCATCTTTTTCTCACAAACAACACAGAGCTCTCTCATACAGACTTTAGTCTGCCAGGAGACACATCATGTTGTGGCAGCTGTCATTTATAAGAATAATCTATCTACCTTGGACATCAACATTTTATGCTATTTTAGTATACCAAAATTACTTCAGCAAACCATGGAGGAAGCAATAATCAGCTATTTATGTGAAATTGTGTGCCCTGACACCATTTGGAGAACCTGTATTTCTTTCAGTCATGAGGCATCAAATTTTACTCTGATTACAAGGTCAGAAATCTAAGGCCCATTTACATTAATGACATTCAAATAAACAAGAACCATGAAGTGCTAGGATGTGATGATAATACAGCATAAAGTAAGAACAGATAGGTACCAGTATTGGAAAGTTGCTTCTGAATTTGACTCCTGATTAATGGGTTGCATTATATTTGGTTTATCAATAAGTCTGCAAATATTATTCATCTGCTTTTACAAACATTTTAAATTTCACTTAAAACATGTTAAACTCCTAAAATAAATTGTATTCTCCTAACACAAATTACTAGGAATGAAAGACAATGATAAATGTAGCATTCTCTTGCTATTCAGGATATTCACCCCTACAGAGAACTTTGTGTACACTTAGTTTCTCATAATCAGTCCATATTCCATGTCAGTATGAGCTGTGGTTGAAATGGGAATTCAGAGGTCCTGGTATAGAATTTTGAATACCTCTACTGCATTGCAAATACCCTCCATGGGAAATTGTGGTATATCTGCTTGAAGTGTTATTATGGCATACCAGCACATACTGTTCACTCTGGACTATTTCTTTTCCCCAGATAGGGAAAAGGAAGAGCAAAGCATTTTATAAATCTGGAATACAACCCAAAACTATTAGTGGGCTTATCCAGGGGCAGGTATGGATTTGCATTTATTTTATGTAAGAGTACATTTCAGCTGGTGAAATTATGGTCCTATTTTCATATTCTTATGGTCTAAAGACTTTGTTACAATATTGTTTCATTATTTTTTTCTTCAGTCTCACTCTTACAGAAATTTGAGAATTTGTGAATTTTTCAGAGCAATAATGTTTCAAAGACTCTGATAAATTTAAGGCATTTTGGAGTGGGAAGGAGGAGAGTGAGGAAGACAAGGAGAAAAAGGAGAACTGCTCAAATTTACTAACACACTTTGTCTAAGGAAAAAAAAAGGAAAAATCATTTTAGTGAGGGCTGGTTGATAATATGCAGCTGACTGACCACTGCAGTCTTGTGAATGCAATTAGTCTATTTGGAGTGAATTTGTTGTCTATTTTGTTGATAGACAATATCTGTAGATTTTACTTCTTTTAAAAACCTCAGAATGTACCTTGCTTTTGCTGAGAAACAATTTCCAAACTGGACAAACAGTTGCCTATGAAGTCTGGTGTGGAGCCACATGCCACCTTTGGGAAGGGAATCTTCCACAGGCCTGCTCCTTCATAACCTTATTGCCATTGGAAGGTAATGACATGTACTGTGAAATGGCAGGTGTAAACAGCAATATTCCCCCTCAACCAGTCCATTCCACAGGCTATATTGCTCCATTCAGTTATCAGCAGAACTCCCCATTGATTTCAATGAGGATTTAGCTTAAAAAAAATGCTTGTGTAGCGTGGTCATTTGCCAACAACAGGATTTATTTTTGTGTTACTTTTTTTTTTTTGGTGAAGTTATATTAAAAAGAAACATAGAATTTCACTGTTAAATTAAAATGAGCTGTTGATTATGTGCTGTGATTGCTTGCTGTTTGTAACAATTTTCTTCCCTTCTTCCTGTTATTGCATATGGTTACTCTCCATTACTAAGGTTTCAAGCAAACAACTGTTTGAAATTAGGATGAGATGTAAGACAGAGATGAGATAGTGTGTAGGGTATATTATATTCTGTGAGGGTTAAACTTCAGGTGAGAGGCAGATACCAGCTGAATCTGAAAAAATCCTTGACTGATTTTTATGCAAAATTTCCTGGGAGAATAAAATTTATCTAAAACATAGTTGGGCAATTGTCACAGAATGGGGCTGCATGCTACTAAAGGTTAAAATAGGGAGGTCAGGATTGCAGTAATACTGGTTTGAGTGTATAAAATCAAATTTTAAGGTTGACCTTGAATAATGTTCTAGTGGATGGGGTTAAGAAGTTCCCTGCTTTTGTAGGTTTAAAGGTGCATTGACATTTTGGAATTTGGATGCAAATAGAGGAACAGAGAGCAGAGATAGAAATAACTTTATATTGGAGCAATGTCCATACAACTATGATAAGAAAAACATATTTATTAAGAAAATATTATGTCCTTTAGCTTCTAATTAGTAACAAAGAAAACATGCTAGTAGCAGTATGTGGGTAAGCACAATTTTTCTTTTAAATGTTTTTACAGAATTCTTGACTATTACTAGGCTTCCTTTCAATCTTCGATATTCCTCTACCATAAGAACCACCCATGACTATTAGGGAGCTACAACCAATACAGCACTGAAGCCATAATTCATCCAGGTGTTAACTACATTAAACAGCTTCAGTAGTTCTGGGACTTACTCTTTACTAATTAACAGAAAAACCAGATCTACAATCCCAGGATTACTGTATAGAAAAGGAAATTAAATCAGTAGGAAGGCAAAAAGAATGAACATAAGAAAAGCATCAAAAAGAGAACCTTGGCTGACTGTGAAATTTTATGTTGTTTTCATGATGGGAAACTTCATTCATCCGTATTTGTCTTTTACAAAGGATTATGAATTGAGGACTACAACTCCATAAAATTTATATTTTGTCATCTGGTTTGATTGGTGGAATTGTGTTATTGAGAAGGATTCTGAGATCACATTAGCCAGGAAAGACTAATGCACTACACGCACTGAAGAACAATATATGTTCTTATCTACCCAGGCAGGCAATCAATTCTCTAGTGCATATATCAATATAGGCTAGAAGTCCACTATTGGCAGATTGTGTGGATGAAGTCTTGATAGGGGCTTTACCAGCTATGATTACCATAGCTGAATTCACTGTAGGTTAGACAAGCAAACAAGTAACCAACAAACTATTCCAAAAACCCCACAACTGATTAGTGCTCTGTCACTGTGAATTTACTTCCATAAAATGATAATTTCAAAGCTCCTCTCAAATGCACAAGTGCAGGCAATGAATTATTCACTTTTAAGCTGTAACCTAACGAAATATATTATGTGAAGTGTCTTTAAATGTTAGGGAAGTGAACACCAAAAAAAGAAAAGTCCTGAACCTTTTAAAAATCAAACTAACATAAATATTCAGATAACATTCCCAAACTTCTTGTCACTTGCATGAACTTCAGGCCCAAAGAAAGCATCAGAAGACATAGGAGAAGCTCTAATTATGGTTCTTCTTGACAAGAAACATAGAATTTTCACTGATACTTTAATGGGACATCCAGCTAACAGCTATCCTAGGAAATAACTAGAGTCTCATAATCATTCTTCCAGCCTAGATTTGGAGACATGCCCATGTTTTTAATTATCTAATTTTTTTTTACTGTATTACTGGTGATTTACCTAATATTCTGAGTAGGAGTTAATTAATTAATTAATTAATATCCAAGATAATACCATTACATACTGATGGGAAGCTAGGCTCAAAAATCCTAATCTCCCTGCAATCTGTGCTGATTTCCAATGACTTCTTAGGGCCCAGATCTTATTCTATGGCTCCTGTGGCCTTTTGTACAGGGGTCTGCCAAACAAACAATGACTAGTATCTTCAGAGGTTAGATATACTCCACAAGGTCCTGCAGGAAGGCAAGAAGATGCCTGCTTCATGTATATTAGCAGAAGATTAGAGCCCTGTACTAATGTTGCCATCATTAGTACCAGCCACAGGTTTTGTCCCCACCTGCAAGAACTCAGGACTGAGGCTTCTCAGACTTACATTGCCTTTATTTCTTCCTGATTTAGTTGTAATAGTGATTTTCCAATGACCAACTGACTATAGCTTATCTTCAGATAGTACAACCATGGCTTTTATTTTTTTAATACTAGCAAGTAATTCTTCTGTGCAGGATAAGACACTTATGACTCTAACACAATGAATACTGTAGAGAAACACAGATCTGGTAGATCCTCTCTGCCAGGAGAGAGGCCTTAAGGAGTAGGGGGCACAAGATGCTGTGAAGTCGGTGAAGGCATGGGATGATGAGATATGAAGACACAAGTTTGGCACTAGAGACATCAAGGCTATGAACAACTGCTTGGTCACCAGCTGTCAATGACAGAAATATTGATCTAGAGCTGCACTACATGTTTCAGGGGTAACAAAGAGAAAGAAATAGCATCTAACATACATAAAAGTCATCTTATATACATATATATACATATGCAATGTAGAGTTTCAGCTCAAGATGTAAAAGTCCCAAATGGATCCTTGAGTGAGGAACTTAACACCCTGTTCCTCCTCAGGAAGGACTCATGAGGCTGGTGACCTACTCCACTCCCCCTGCTCCCACCAGGCTGAAGCCATCAACCTTAGGATCCAAAGGAGCAGTGGAAGGGTGAGCATAGCACCAGGAAAATGGGTAAATGCTGGGAAATGTGCACAACAATGTAACTTTATTATTATTAAGAATTTTTCTCTATAGTAGTATATACATAGTATATAATACATAATATAATATATATGGTATATAATATGCAATATATAATATATAACATATAATGAATATAGAATATAGAACATCTATTCCTTCCTTCCAGTTACACTAACAATAAATCCTTGGCTTTACACATCCTTTTTGCCCATGGCAAGATTTTGTTGTTACAGTCATACCGAAATGATACAGCCTCTGAGCTACAGTTACAGACTGAGGTGCCTGGGGGCATCAATTTTTGGTTCCTGGGAAAGCATCAGTTTTGTTATTGAGGTACCTATGATGCTGAGGAGTCCCTAGGGCTGAAGCAGAAATGGAGCATTAACTGCTTCGAGGCTATGGGGACCAGGGGCCTGGCTGAAGGTGGTGACATTGTACTCAAAGGCAATTTTTGACCTGAAGTACAGAGAGGAGAGGACCATGTGTCACATCTCCCCCAAGCCCTCAGTCTCACCCTTATTGATGGGGAGGTCAGACAGGTTTAGAAACAGCCATCCATTCACAGGCATGGTCAGCTTGTCTACACAGCAAAACTTTAGAAATGACTAAGTCAAACCAATGGAAACAACTATCTCAGAATTATTTTTCATTTCAGCAGAAGTTTGGTTTGGCTTCTTTATTCCTTCAGACTGGAAAGCGGTAAAAAGAAAACAGCCAACACAACTGAGTGTTCATCCAGTCTTGCTTGCCCACTTAACTAAATTGCTTTGAAAACCACATTGAGGTTAAAAGTATGAGATTTTATTTCTTCTGTTAGAAAGATTGTAACTTTTTTTCTGGAGGCAGCATTTTAGCTGAGCCCTGGCAACATCCATAAGGAAAAATTGTCCTTATACAAACAGTCTAACTCTGACCCCACTAAATATTAGCATAACAATTACTACTTTCTGTATTTGACAGGACTTGGTTTACATTTCTTTCTGAGCACAGCAAACTGTACCAACAATACCTATGATCTACCTGATATCACACTAACAGCCTGTTCTTACACAGCTCTGCAAGCTGCATATGTAGTAGGAGGATTAGCTGTTAGGCAGTCACCAGCAAGGCTACCAAAGAGACCAGTTCACACTCACCATAGACACATACTCCTTTCCTAACCCCTCCACATGTTTATGTTTGTGTTTCTGATCAGCATATGATTTTTCTGTGTTAGTAAAAGATATGATGAAGGAGCAGCAGCCCTGTTTTCCCCTCCTTTATTCATTTCCCAAAGCTCAGTAGCCTGCCGTGGAGCAATTCAGTTTATTTGTTGCTTCCTATGAGTTCATAAAACTCTCTGATTTGGCCCTCACCTCTCATATCACAACGATTTGAGTGCAGCACAAAGACTTCATTAACCCTCTTGGTGAGATGCTATCTGCTGGGAGACTCCAGGATCTCCCAGTTACTGCCCAGGAGTTTGCAACCCACCAACACTGCAGAAAAGGCAAATAGCCCTGTGAGTATACAGATGAGGTTTCTGCATTCATGTGAACACAAACACAGGGGTCTTTGTAAAGTGGGGTTGTATGTGCACAGCACAGTGATGCTGTGTGTGAGAAGGTCTGTTCAGATCTGACAGGGGGTTAATAAAAGAGACTAGAATTAAACCAAAGCAATAACAGAACTGTTTTATTTCTGTCTTTTGGGAAATTATCGATGACTCTAAACTGACACGGGTTTTACACAGCACACCACAGCCTAATGTGTATTAGAAATCTATGTTGGGGGTTGAAAATTAAAAAGAAAATAATAAAATCCATCCAAAAATGAGTCAGAAATAAACAACTTCAAGTCATACAATATAATTAGCTCAGAGGGTTAGGCTGAGGATAAATTTCTGTAGCAAGGGTTATTTTTCATTATTCATAAAGGATATACAAGAAACCTGCAGCTTGCTATTGGAGAAATGATGTCTTAAAGTTTACATTGTTTTGCCACCACTTTCATAATACTTGTTTATGTTTTAAGGGGGAAAAATGTCCAGCAAGGTGGAACGGTTATTGACCAGATTGATCATGGGAACAAATCTGCCGGTGGTAACCTTGTTTAATGATATGTTGCTGGGCTCAGCACCTTGCTGAGGCTGTGATTCTTCACCGGCTGGGCCCGCATGATGAATCACAGTAGGAGGCTGATGGTGCAATCACTCACTGGCAGCCACCGACACCTGCACCAGCCTGACACCCGTCCCCTCTGGATGTATCAGCCAGCCTGCTCAGCCCACTGGGAGACACAACCATTTCACCCAACAGCGAACAAAAGTTCTTTATATACCTTGCAACTTCCTCTGTAGGACAATGATGACTCTTTTTCTTTCCATTTTATTCCAGCTCCATCTGCAATCCCGTCACTTCTTTGTATCCACTTCTCTGGTCCCCAGCTGACTTAGGAGCAACAAAATGAAGCAGCCACTAAATCTAAATGAAAAAAAGAAAATGGGGGTGGGGAGGGAGGGGATTGTCTTGCTAAAGTATGAAAACTGTGTTTTCTAATTGAAACTCTCTTAACTGTTCATGGATATTCCATTAGTCAGCAATTCACATTCTCTGAGCACCATTATTTTAGAAGGAAAACATTTACTCCTCCTTATACTGGATATTGAACATTATAATTTCCCAGTAAAAACCAAGAGCAGGAAAATGAGCAACTATTCTTTTGCAGACAGTTCCTTTCCTCTCTTTTCTTCAAGACAAATGTGAAAGCAAATGTATGCAGCAGTATTTCAGATTCAGTATTTTAATATCATAAATACACACACACTTCTGCTCTCTTTAAAAGCAGTTACATATGGATATGCATACACATAGGCATTATCTGCACTGTCTGCCAGCCAGGATCTACCCTTAGTTTGTTGGTTGGGATTTTTAATAATTGGCCACTTTTATAATACATATAGTATGTAATGATATACAACCACTTAAAGGGTAGCATTTAAAAATATAACTAGCCTATGAAATAATGATTTCAATTGATTTTCTTTTCCAGCCCCTTCCCTTACAGGGTTGATGAACTTTTTTGGGAAAAAAAGTCCTTTATTAGTATGACAGGTCATTATAATTATAAAAAAAAGAAGTTATCTATCCAAGACGCATTTGGCACATAGTTTCATGATCTCTAATCTTATATAAAGGCCTCTTCATTAGTTAGGAGCACAAATGCATGCAGCTTCTTAGAAAAATAACAGGAACACCAGTTCAGCTACCATGTTTCCTAATTTTACATGGTCTATAAATTACACACATCTGTCTCTGCAAGTCACTGTAAATTCAAATGTGCATTACCTTGTACTAGCAGTGGCTGCACAGCCACTATGGGAGCTAGACTGTGCACCACGATAGTGCAGAGTACAGGCTGCATCACCAGATGACCATGAATGGCCATCCCTGTCCCTGATCATCTTCCTCCCTTTTTTGTCCTGTAAAAAGACTACATGACAGAGGCAGATTTTCTCAGCTTCCTTTTGCTATTTAACTCAAGCAGTTGGTTAGCTGGGTCCTGCATCCATCCTTGTGAAGCCATGCACTCTCTCTGCCATGCAGGCTCTCCCAGTCATCCTTGTTCTCATGAAGTACCATGCAGGAGTGAGGAATTACTTAGCTTTCTGTGAGGCTGTATCTTGTGTGGATCCCAAGAAACACCCAAATGAGTATTAGTCATTCCTCTCTCAGCCAACAATTGTGAAACCCCACAAAATCAGAACTAAGCATTTTTGATGAACCCCCAAACAACTCTGTTACTGGTCTTTAAGAAGTCACTAGAAAATATAATCTATTTTTCTTGAAAGCAGCAAACACAGTTGCTGCCATAATTTCACACATAAGCATGCACAAACATACATACACAGAGCATAAATGGGTACCACGTAATTGTTAACCATACTCCCAATTCTTTCCCCTCCTTTCGGGACAGCAATCATGGTATGCAGCTGCTAAGACAATGAAAATGCTTTTCCAGCTGCAGCATCTGGCTCTTTGGCAGACTCATTTAGTAGTTGTGTTGGCAGCTTCAGATTTGCCTCTGGGTCTATCATATGTTTATAAAGGCAATGGACTGTCAACCTACACTTGTGTGTGCCTGTGTGACTGCCTGTGCTTTTCATCTCCATTTATAGTTGCTTTTTGCCTGTGTTTGTTCACATAAAATAAATATTAAACGTGAAGAAAAACACAAAGTACCCCCTTTTAGCTATGCATACAACTCTATTTCTTCAATTTTAGCTATCCTTTTTTCAATAAACATCCATTTCGTTTGCATCAAAGGTGATTTGTTAGACAAATTCTCTCTGTTTTACAAGAAAAACTGCATTTTTATATGTGTGCATATACAAATCATTTCTTTGTGACTAAGACCCTTAATGCAGTGATATCATAATAAATGGAAGGGGACATTTTTCATGTTGCAATAATAAATGAGGTGTTAAAGGAATATCCTGATACATGAGCATTTTATAACTACTGCTTGTTGCCTGGTGGCAGCTGTAAAGCAGGGCTCACTGAATTAGCTATGATGTACTACTCCAGGGTGATGTTAATTATCCAACAGTGGTAAGCATTTTTCAAGTAGCCGCTTCAAATTCTCACATGTTTAGGCTCAGCACACTTGCAACAACAGGGTTTAAAACACAGTTAAATATCCCATCTAAAGAAAATGTTTAAGGGAAACATGCTCCAAAATACTGCAAGACAGGCAAGAGGCAGTGAAAGAAATTGAGTTTTGAATGATCTTGTAATTTTGACTTCGTATTTTAAAAAGTAAACCGAGAAACTCATTTCTGCAAGTACATGCCATACATAAATAGGTGCCTGTACACAAATAGGTACACTAATATATAAACAAGGTGGTTGATACTTTTCTTCCCCACTGAAAAGTCCTCACATACAACATAAGAAATATTACTTCCTTACCTAAAATACTAATGAAAAAAAGTGATAGTTCCAAAATAAGCAGGGTGTGAAAGTGGGATCTAATTGCTGGTGTGCCACAATCTAAAACTCCCTGCAAATGATTTAAATGAAGAAACTCTAGCACAGGAGAGTCTAAAATGAGTGCTGTTCATTTAACCTGCTTTTTTATCAGTAACAAACTTATTATTCCCCCTCCTGAAAAGTGTACCAAGATTATCTTTTCAAGCAATATATAGTAGAAAGCCATTTTCACTCTTGCTTTAATTGATATAAAACACACAGCATCCTCGCTTTCCTATTGCAAGGCCATTTTGACCACAGAAATGAAATGAGGGAGAGAGAGAATTTACAGGGTGATAAATTATGATTCATCAATTAGTACCTGATAGTGGTCCCTTGCAGCAAATAATTATTATAAATATAGATGTGAACTCAAAAAAGAGCATTTAAAAATATCATCCCATATTATTGTAATTTGTTAATACTTTAAAGCAAAACAAGGCTCACTTGCAATAATATTTATATGCCTGTTTTGATTAAGTTTGTAAACATCTGCAGAAATCTTTGGGGATCACGTAAAAGTCCCAATGAAAGAAATGTTACATTTTAAAACTAGAGACCTTTTATGCACATTATTTTGCCTTTGGCCATTTCAGAAAGAAATGAAGGAACTGGAGGATTTTATAACCATAACACTGGTGAGATTGTTGTCATCTTTGATCTTACATCAATTAGTCAAGATCTTGAATGATCATAGGCAAAGAAACCTAAACTCTTCTCCCCAGCTGAGAAAAAAATGTGTCAAAGATTCTAAATGCATAAATTATTACATTATATCCTACAGCAATAATAGCTCTTTTAAGTATTCTTTCTGCTCACCTGTTATGCTCTGGGAATACAATTGTATTATGTTTTGGTTTTACATATAACAATCTACTTTATGTATATTTTATGCTGTTTTTCTGACCAGTAGCACTGGCACCAAATTAATCTTAAAAGTGCAGTGCTGCACTGAAGGTCTGGGGCTTCTGTCAGCTCCATCTGATGAATAACTGAGTTGAAAGATAAGGGAAAGCCTTTGAGTACACTGCCCACCGAGAAGTTCTCAATTAAAACAAAGAACTTGATAACCTGAAAGATGTCTTATTACTATGGTATTATTCACATGAGTAGGGTCTGTCCTTTCTTTTGCTTCCTGTCCTTGGATCATCACCACATAAAACTAGAAGGTACATTTAACTTTTAGGGAATACAACCTTTACATTATTGGCAAAGAAGTAAAATTTCTGACTGAAGCGCCAATCCCAGCAAAGTTTTCCTTTTCCCTACAGGTAGTATGAAATGGAGCCAGAATGACAAGGTCCCATCTGAGCCATGTCCAGCTCCCCTAGTCTGCACAAACCCACTCTATCAATCACGGCAGGATAATGCATAGTGCCTGCACCTGTGACAAGGAATGATGGAGTGCTGAACACAGGCCCGGCTTCGCCTATCGCTTTGTGCTTTTGTATTTCTCCAGGGCCACTTTGAGAATGTGCAAAACTTGGAGGAGGGAAGAGGGGAATGCTCTCATGTTTTAAAAACATATCTTAATTCGCTTTGATTATCAATCTGTAATGCAGTTCACAGGCCTGGAAATGAACTGTGGGACAGCACAACCTTAAATTCCATCAAGGCAATGCAAGTATACAAGATGTAATTTTATTAAGGGGCAGGCAATTTAATCTAGGTGCAGTAAGTAAAAACTGCAAGTTTTTGCCACCCATTTTCTCTCTGTTATACTCAAGAATGTCAGTCAGGATTTCACTTTACTATAACAGTGAGAAAGAAAGAAAAAGCTATCACTAAGTACACTTGAGATTCTTAGAGCCTTAAACCACTAAAAATGGAAAAGACAGTTCATTGTATTTCTTTATTCAAAGATATCCTTCACACTAGGAATTTTAAAAAAGATCTTAGATCAAAAGATTTGTACCAAAAAAAAGAAAATAATTATTTTTGTTCCAAAAGCTTGAGGTAATTGTAGTTTGAAGATTATTAAATTAATTCCCCACTTTAAAATTCACATAAGCAAGAAATGTTGTCTGGTCTAAATGAAATGTTTTCTGAGTTAAACTGCAAAGAATGCACTGTGTTTGATTTTATTAAAAATATGGAAGTTAATAATATATGCTAGTCATGTAAACCAAGGCTTTTTTAAAAGGGAATTGAACCATACAGTACAGGTATCCATTCTAAAACTCTGAAAAACTGTTAATTAGCACAGATGAAAACAAATTAAATAGGATACACCATAAGGACCCCTGTGCAAATTTCAAGTGAAAATCACTCCAGCCTCCAAAATAATGGGAATGTTTTAATACCTCTAAAAACAGACAAACAAAAATGAAATCCATTTTCCTTTTCTGACAGTTCATTTTTTTTTTATGTCTCAATATTGTTACAGGTACAGGATGAAAAACTGTATTAAGAAGGGGGTACTGGAGAATACAATCTTTTATTTTTTTAATATGCTTTTGACAGCTGAGACAAAAATGCTCAAACAAATCCATCTCATAAGTTTTTGGAAAGGAAAAATACGTTTCCTCTTAAGAAGTTCTGTGGCCAGGCTTGACAACCGGTGAGCAAGCAGCAGTGACACCTGGGTTTCTCATTTAAGCTGGGCTTTCCCGAGCGAGCAGCTTTTCGTCCTCTTTTAAAGTCAGTCAGTGGCTGTGGATGCAGACATTTTAGTTTCGATGCTGACTAGACCATAGTGACACTGAAGGACAAAATTTATGGGTACCAAAACCCCAGATGGGTATACCATGCTCCCCCTGCTACATCCTGCATCCCTCCCAGCCCCAAGAGATTCCCCCCGTTCCTTTGCTACCATATCCTCCCATTGCTAGGAAAAACATCATTAAGTTTCAGGATGAAAATCACCACTGCTCTCCCCTCCAACACCATTTCATCCATGGGGAGCCTGTAAAGGGAAAAGCAGCCCTCGCTGCTAGTTAGTGACCCCCACCTAAACTTGTGTGTGTGAGGCAGGAGAGAATAAAAGGAGGAAAGCTGGGCTTCTCAAGTAGCCCTTCTTAGAGGGGAGGGAGAGAGAGCAAGAGAGAGAGACAAACATCTGGGGATTGGACCATATGCTAAAGCTTTGTCTTGTCCTTCAAAGTTAGGCTGCCCTTGAAGTGATTTGTCAGGCGGCCTAACTGTGACAGGGAGAATATGTAGCAGGGGAGAGAAGGATGGGGGCAGTGAGGAGGCAGGGACAGAGGCAGGGGAGAGGTGAGAGGGGGAGTGAGGTACCCAGAGGGGGAATACAGAAAAGAGGGGAACGGGAGGCAGAAAGGAGCAGGAAAGAAAGAACAAACCAGCTTCTATCTGTCAGGTGTTGATTTTACCAGGAATAGGAGAGTGGAAAGAGAGGGGAAAGACAACAGAGGAGGAAGGAGGAGAGGCAAACACTGGAAAGGGAAAGCAGGAGAGGAGAGGGAGAAGCAATTGAGCAGAGCTGATGTGGGAAGGGAAGGGCTCAGAATCTGTGGCTGCTGATGTTCTTGCTACTGTGGCCTCTTTTTTCCCCTCTTCCCTTTTGCCCGCCAAGTGCTGAACTGATTAGAGTGTAATTAAAGCCATAAAACCCTCGGCTTATCCACCTGTTTATTCACTAAAGTCGCAGGCTCATCAGGCAAATTAGCTGCTTTCAGGCTGCACATTGGGCCTAGAGCTGGCCTGATTAATGAAGTTTATTGGGAGCTGTTAAAAGCATTAACTGAAGGAAATCTCTGCAATTCGTCATATTTAGGGGATGAAAATTAAATCTCCCAATGCAAATGAGAGGAGACTCCAAAGCTGCTTCTTTTAGAGGTGATGAGGTGGGGCTGTACCCATGGCACAGCTTCGCATGTGATGAGGGGTGTTACAAAGAGGTGAAAGAGATGATACAGAACAAGAGCTCTTAGTTCTCCAAGACACAGATGCAAGAACCTGGCCCAATCGAGGTAATATAGTCTTTTTGATCTTTGGCTGAGGGCATCTTTTTATGCACACAAGGCATTGTCAGTATCGCTCATCCAGCCAGGGGTTTGCAACACAGCTTCAACACCAAGCAGTTGTGTCTCTCTTGGTCAGAGAAGCCATCTTCAGTTTATTTTGGCTTCAAACATTTCATACTCTTCTTAGCACTGAGTCCTGTTATATGGCTTCACAGTATTTGAAATGTAAAATGATTTTTTAAACAACTTTAAAACTGCAGCAGTAACTGCTCTAGCTGATGAACACCTAAGAAATATATTAAGGAGAGATGGTCTAACCAGCAGAGAATCCTATCTGGAGCTGAATATTCAACCAGTTTTAAAAGTGTTTTGCTCTGGCATGTCAATGTGATTTTATTTCCGACATGAATAGCATTTTCATACCTGAAGCTTCATGAGCCACAGCATTTTTATATTAACAATTTATAATAAAAGAGAAATTACATAGGGTCACAACAAGGAGTGAATGTCCTGAGGAAAGGATAATGAGAAGAAAGGAAGGTCAAAGAAAACAACTTGGCCTTGTTATTTTTGTCAAGTGTTCAGTTCACAATCATATTAGGTTTACAATTAATTTATTTTTAATGTTTTCATACGAAAAGAAGGAAACACTGTCTGGCATCTCATATAAAAGACATTTTTATCCAGATATTTGGTTGTGAACACAATGAAGAGGCAGGAGAGAGAAGAAATTGATTCAATTCTTATTCTAGATGCTTCTCTGTCTAATTATTACAAAGCTAATTATTTGTTACAATTATTGGATTAACAATTTGCTAATCAGTTTTCTTCTACTTTGTAGATCAGCACCAGCACAGTGAAATGCAAGGTGAGAATGTCGTCTGGATTTTTAACAGAAAATTAGAGTGCCATTTTCCTTATGTGCAGATTAGTTCAGCTGCTTTGTGATTTATCATCAGCACAGCACATCCTGTACTGCATCCTACTATGTAGCATCTTTGTTCCTATAGCAATGATTCTCTAACTTTTGGGATGCGGAGACTATTTGCCGGTAGTAAAGAGTCTCTTCCCTCCTACCATCTCCCATCAGAAATATTTCATTCATCAAATCACCCTGTGGTGCAGAAAGAGCCACCCAAAAAATAGTTACAGAGACATGGACACACACATATATGGAGTTTTGAATGTACTTCAGGCACAAAACAATACATATTTAAAAGACACGTGATGCCCTTAACCAAACCACACAACTTACTGGTATGCACACCAAAGGACTGATTCAGCTGCTAGTAAACAACTAAACCAGACCCAACCTCCCCTGCAACATGTATATCTGTATTTTGTACAAAAGTATGCTTCTAAAGCTGCATGCAACACACCACTGCAGGTTTCCTACTGATATTTCTGGAGAAAAGAAAGCAGAGTTTCAACGAGAAAGCGGTGGTTTATTATTAACTGCAAGTTAACAATGCGTTTTCTGAAGAATTAAAGGAATTAAATTACAATATTTTCTAGTTATGGATTTAACTGCAAAAATGCAAAGTGTAATTGTAATCAGTTTATTTGTGACTGTCCTTTTCATACTTTAAGGGTATTTGCTATAAAACTATATTAGCAAAAAGTAATTTTTTGTCCAATAGAATGTTTAAATTGTAGGCAAAATAAACACTTTGGAGTCTTCGCTGAGACAATGAGAGATCTAAGACAGTGTTTGTTCCAAATTAGCAGATTTCTTTAGAAGATTCCTTCAATGAAATTTAATGACTTGTGGAATATACTGTTGAAAACACTCCCTTAATTCCTTCAATTAAACAATTTGCCCCACTATGTGGAGTCTTTTGGCTCTGCCACCAGTGAGATGAACTGTTTGCAACTTTTTTGCTCTGTTTCAGAAGCGGGATAATCTCATTAAAGAGAAATATTTAAGTGAATTGCCAAAAACTTGCAACTATTCCAGGACCAAGTGTTTTAGATAGCTATTGCTTGGGGTTTTTTTAGAAGAAATATCTGATATTGTGATGAAGAGCCTAAATATAAAAGATTTTAGGTGAAGAAGAATAGAGTACTGCAGTGGTTAAACCACTCTCCCAGCATCCTCAACAATGGTCATCATCTCCTCTTCATGGAGGAAATTATAACTTTGACAGGGATCTTTTTGTCCTTTCTGAAACTTCAGATGCAAAGACCTGTTTCTGGAGGCCACATATATACATGGCAGTGCATAAGTGCACACAGGGAATTTGTTCAGAGATGCAACTGCATCTAAAATATATCCCAAGTATGTTTTTATCCAATAGCAATTCACTTTCATTAGAAATCTGATGGATTACCTAGTCAGGCACAGGAAAAAAATCAGTTCTCCATATAGATCTACAGAACTCCAGTCATTAAGGTAAAAGGATACTGAATTATAGAATTCAGGTTGCATAAACAGGGAAAAATCAGTATTTCTTCAAAACAGCAAAATTATCAGTTGAATTCTTCCTATTTTATCAATACCATTAGTATATGAACTACCGGAAAAATAGCATGCCCATATTCAAGATAATATTTCTGAAAACACTGAAACAGTTGCAATTTTTCTTTCATGTGCCTGATTTGACAGTAGTGGAAACAAGGCAAATTTTATCACAGCAAAAAACTACACTACAGCACATTCAGAGATAAATTCAACCCTCCATGATCAAGAATTATCTTACAGTCAGGGCCAAATTATACTCTTTAATAGCAATATGCAATGATGTCCTAAATGATGAAGACCCTGCTCTGTCCTTGAATAAGTACAGAAGACAGAGACCTCGGTGGGAGGAATGCGAGCTGCTGTTGTGGTCAAAATTCAGCCCTAAGCAACCTCCTGCTTTCACATGTGGTCTACTACTTAGGCACATCAAGGTTGGAAAGGATTCTATTTCCTTGTAACCTAATTTTTCCTCATCTCCTGATAGTTTACTGAACTACCAATGGTATAGTTTGTGTAGCTTAATTAATTCTTCCACACTGCCTCCTCAGTCATACTTGAATCTTTCTTCTTATTAATGTTGTACAGTGTGTTTTTTAGCTGTGGCCAGAATCACAATGTTAATAAACAACAGTTCTGTTTCTTGCTTATCTCAGAACTTTAATGAAGATTCATTAAAATTAACATGACACAATATTACTGGAAAAGCTGTACAAAGCCCTTTTTAATTTGTAACCATTTATTGTTTTGTTTTGGTTTGTTTTTTTTCTATTACATAGACATTTAAACATACTGTAATTAACTGGGCAAAAATTAGTGCATTCACTTGTAACTTTCCTCAATAGCTTCCCAGAGCTAGGACCTCCAGGGGAAAACACTGCTGTGTCCTTTGGAGGGATCTACTGTACCTTAGCACTTAGTTAATCCCCTCATCAAACACACTCAGGAAAATGAAAACTGTATGTCACATTGTCAGTGTGAGGAATCGGTTAAATGCTTTGCATTTGATTTTGTTTTTCAGAAAGACAATTCATAACAGTTAGAATGCAGCCTGTATAATTTTATCTGGAATAACTGCAAATGTACATATGCTTTTCTGCAGCATTGTCACCAACAACCCAGAATTACAATCTGGTATATTATAAAAGCTTAAGATCAATGAACATTGCATCCAAGATGTGAATTAACTATAGAGGCTATACAGTCAGGCTATACAGACTCAGTGTCAAAGGCAGATTTTTAAAGAATTCCTTTAAAAATGCTCTTTGAACTGAGACAGAGTAGCAAAAAGATATGAAAACATTGCTCATGCAATTGCAGGTTAAACTTCTATCAAATCCCACAAAAGCTGGTTTATGTTTTATGTATGTTTCCAGTTTAATATTTTGAGAATGAAAAATAAGTTATTGTTATTTTATTTTCACACACAAAATTATTTCTCTTTCAGTACCATATATTTCCAGGGGAGAATTAAGCCTTTTTTAGAGTAAATCTAAATTGTAAAAGCAAGTGTTGTCATTTTAATGACAGCAGTAGACTTTAAGTAAGGCATGAATCAATTATTGCAAGCACAGCCCCTGTGTAAATCACTGACGGCAAACCAACCTCAGGATTATAAAATGAATCTTTGACAAGTATTCAAGGTTTCAGCATATTCTCAATAATGAGGATTAAGTACCTACTATCTGTGAAAGAAAAGTTTTATTCACTTACTAAAGAATATGTGAGTAATCATTAAGAGAGGTCAGATCAACTGAGGTACTTTTTAAAAAAGGGCATTCAGTACAATATCTGCTGGAAAATCAATGATAAATATGTCAATTTTTTAGGAAAAGGGAAAGATTAAGAGTAAGGGAGTGTAATGGAATGACTTAATGCTCTGTTTTTAAAGAATGGAGAGGAATTATAATGACATCATAAACTATCATTATGAAACTTTCTGACATTTTCATGTCAAGAAAAAGACTCTTCTTGAATCAAGAACAAATAATGATTTCTGCTATCCATGGGTGATCCAGTCAAGTTCAAATAAATCCTGATTCTACACTGAAAGATGATGAAAAAAAGCCTCTGGGCTCCTTCTGGTATACATTATATTTTCTTGCATCTAATATTTTTTTACACTAAGAGAGAGATTAAATTCAAAGTTCTAATCATAGTTGAGCTGTGAAAATGGAATTGGTTTTAATTTTGTTGTATGTCAAGAATGCATCTACTTTTAGAGAAGCCTTTATGGTAAATATTTCATGTCATTTTGCTCTCTTTGCTGGCACCCAAACAATAATGCATTGCCTTTTTCTATTTGATTTCCACAAAATAATGCAAAACTGAGAACTTGTGTTATCATAATTATAGACCAACATAATTTCATGATAGAATAAAGCATTGTGTTCTGTCATAATTTGTATTTTAATTATTAATGAGAGCCTTTGCTTTAACTGTCAGAATTTTTTATTAATGTCTTCTTATATTCATACTTCATACTCTTTGCCTTTATACAGGGAGAGAATGCACTGGAGAATATATATTTATTTCAAATCTTTTTATATGTGGTTCTTTACCTACTAGGTTTGCCTTTTGAAGCTTTAACAATTGACATCACATTGATCAAGAGTTGTTTTATATATACTGGGATGAGGGCATGAAAAATAAACCAAACAATTCTACAAGAATACTACCATTTAAAATCTGATATTCCCTTAAATTAATGCAAAGCAACTTTGAAACAAATAATGTTCATGTAAAGTCCTGCATTAACAGGGCTTTATTTTTCTTTTACCAAAATTGTATTTCTTTGATTTGTATTTGTGCTTGTGTATGTTTCTTCTGCTTAATGGCACAATGCACTGTCTCTTTGGCCCAATCTGGATGATTCATAGTCCAATATTTTCATTCAGTACTAAACAGTCAATTCATTACAAATTAATTCAGTATTTCTGAATTTTATAAAGCAGTGCACACCTTGCTAAAATAATGCATTTTGCAGTAAGAATGAGAATGCTAATAATTCCAATAGGAAAAACAGAATTGCATCATTTTGGAAAAACCAAATTTTAGAACTAATCAAACATAAGTAGGTACATTTGTAAAGTGTAAAATTTAGATAAAATGTGTGTATATCAGAAAGGAAAACTATGGAAAAGTTAAATCTTGAATTACTGAAAAAACATGAGAATAAGCATTTTTCTTAAGAACATTTCTGCAGACAAAAGGCTGTAATAATATTGCTGTTTGTTCACCTACAAGAGTTGTCATATGCAATTGATTTTGAGCTAATGAATAGCTACATTTTGCTGCTTCTCTCTACTAAGTGTTATCACATTCCTTTTGTGCATTTCAGCAGTGCTTTTTCAACTGCCCAATTTTCCTTATGATTTTGAGGTAAGAGATTCAAATCAGAGAATTATTCTTGTCAGAGAAGCCAATAGTTTACAAAGAGACTGTTTCTCAGTAGGCTCCTACAATTAGTTTACAAATGATCTTAAAGAGTTACAAGTCCATGCTCAGAAGCAAGCACAAAGCACTGTGCTTCGAAGGCTTACAAGCATTTCTCAGAAAGCAAAACTGAAAGGATTAATGAAAATGTAAGAGTAGAAAACATCTCTTTCATTGTGCAGGCAGAGAGCTGGAGTTTTGCAGTAAAAGTCTGGCATCTGGTGGTCCAGAGAAGAAATGTCAGCCCACTACAGAAAGAAACAAGGCAGCCACAGCCTGAATTAGCTCATCAGCTTGTAACAAACTAATTATTTTCACTTTATGTGTATGTGAGGACTCCTGTTTCTGAAGGACCCCCCAGTATTCACTGTCTCAGCTTGTTGGGGTGTTTTTTCCACCCCAGGCCTATATTTAGTCCCAAAGAGAGAACTAATTGCATGTATCCAGAATTGTGATGAGTTTTATAATGCCAGATAATGTCTCATGCAACCCTCGGCAGAAGACAGGGGATGAGACTTACTGCCATTTCCCACAAGTAGTGTTTGGAGGACAGGAAAATAATTAGGAGGGAGATACCCAAGTGTGCCATTCTGGGAAAGGGGAATTTCTTCTATTCTCTGCTGAGCCATAACAATATGTCACTTTACAAGCAAATTCATGGAAAAAACATTCCTTCCTGTCTTCCTCAAAGAGCACTGACTCATCAGAGACTTGTCTGTGTGGGCAAGGGGCACAGATGAAGGGACCTTGAGAAATCCATTCTCTGTCTTTGCACACAGTGATGTTAACAAGTGACCAAAAAACACGAATTATGCCTTTTTTTTTTTTTTTTTACAAAAAAACTCTTCCAAAGCCAGATTTTTGAAAGAGTTATCTTTTTTTTCCAAATAAGTNAGTCCAAGCTTTGGTATGGCCCAGATGAGTATCCCCAGTTTAGACCTTGAAGAGTTAGGTAGAAAATGGCAATTCAGCAACTTGAGCATCTATTTCAGAGGTCAGTGCAGACTGACAATTTTTTTCATGACCAAAGCAAAGGCCCTTTGGTACTTTTTTTTTTTTTTTTTTTTGAACAGGAGAGTCAAACGATCCACATGAAATCACTCCTGAGTGAACATTAATGGTGTGAAGTCTTTATTTTTGTAGAAAATACCTCTCTGGAGGAATATTCCATGGCTACAACATGGACAAGTTTACAGCACCACATGACCAAATGGTATCCATAGGTCACATTGTCATCACAGAATATTCCCAGAGAAGCTCCATTAATAATCTTCCCCCAGCCCTCTCTTCTGTAGTACTGATGTTATCACTTTTCACCCATCTTACAATTACCCCTATTAATATCAGTCTTCCTTATTATGGTTTCCCATCTGTCAGACTTCTGGATGCTTTACTGAAGTTCAGAGGGATTATACCTCCAGTATTTCCTTTGTCTTGCAATCAAAGGCAGATATGAGGTAGACATACGCTACCCCTTTAAAAGATGCTTTTCAATCTCTTTACATTTGCTTCCATTTTTCAGGAATTATTCTTTCCTTAATAATTAGATGTGAAGATTTACACAAAAAGGAGTGAGACTAAAGGTCCTCCAGATCTGTTGCTGCCTTGTTAAGTACAGGTACATTAGCATTCTTTAAACGCCTGATGCCATATAGAAAATAGATATATCCCAATACTTGCTACCATGCTTTTTATTCCAGATACCATATCTGACTTGAGTACATTCAGGTCTTTACAGTTGGACTTTTAATATATATATATAAAAAGAAAAAACATTTCCAAGGTATAACTGAGCTTGACTTTTGACAACACTTATATTATCATTATACTTTTGGACTTAAAAGCCAGGGGTTATTTTGCTGATCTCTTTTCATATCTTGTAGTTTGTATGTTTTGTCTAGAGCCTTTTCAAGGTTATTTTTTATCCAGTTGGAAAGTTTCTTCCCTTGAGCTGCAAAAAAGTTCTAGGTAACACTAGAAACCTTGACATAATGACATGCCAGATCTCTTCCACATCCAGTCCCTCAGCTTCCCTGCAGACCTGCTTTTTCTCTCTTTCTTTCTAAATAAAATACAAAGACATTTAAGGATGGCTCAAACCAAGGTATCTATTAAACACACTCTTCTAATACCATCCTGTTTATAAGAAGAGTAACCTAAAAGAAAGCAAAACACATGTATTTGCCCTGCTGCTGAATTACTGAGGGAAAAATCATCATCATTTATGTATGTCAAGTATACAGAATCACTTTGAGTACAATAAAAATGAGTAACATTGAAGTGCTGTTCTTTCACTGAGAATAAAGAATAGGCTGACCTATGCAAAACTTCAAGGGTCTTACATATTTGTGCCGTACTTGTACAATAAAGAAGAGAAAGAAAAGGTATGTCTTATTGTTATTTTTAAAACAGAATTTCCAGAGGGTGCTTTAAATGATCACACACATTCTGTACAGGAACAGGCAAACAGCTACACCCCTTTTAGTAAAAGGGCAGTTTGGGCTATTTCATTGCACAGAGACACAGGACAGAATTGAGCCAATGAGTGTGGCTGATACAGCAAGAACAATGGAACACTCTGCAGGTTGGTTTCCAAGTAGCTCTCAGAGGGAAAATATAATGCCCAACAGCTATGAGACAGGACAGCAAATTAATAATGCTAACACTGATTATTCTTTGAGTTTCTATTATTTTAAAGGCAATCTCCTGACTTTCAGGGACTGATTGGTGGCTTCTGAACTGTAATGTTCAGCCATCCTTGCACTTGGCAAGCACCTAAACATGAAGCATGTGCAACCAACCTCTGTATATAATTCTGTAAAATGAAAGCTGTTTATCTCAGTAGCTGAAATATTCATTACTGAAAATAAGCATTTCAACATTCAGAGGATAAATCATGTGAACTGAGAATAACAATGATCTGGGGAATAGCAAAAGAGTCCATGTCTCTACAGTGTCCTAAAGGGATACAGAGGAGGGGAGGTGGGGTGAGAACCCCTACTGACATGTAGGTACCTGTCCTTACTTCTGATACGGCTCTTTCATTTCACCTTGGCTGCTCTTACTAGCCATAAGAGAAAGACAAGAAGAAATTAATGCCCAGTTTGGCTGGAAGAGGAAGAGCATGAAAGGGATAAACAGGAAAACACCAACCATTGCAACTTTTCCTGAATCTTCTAGTATTTGGCAGGCAATATGGGTTGGGTTTTGTATTAAAAAAAAAAAAAAAATGCCTTCTGCTGCCCCTATTGAAAAAAACGCTAGCCTTTTGGCCAAGGTTTATGTTTGAGATGTTACACCACTTTAATGTGACCATTAAGTCTCCTCAGAGTCTTCCTTTGCTTTGCTTTCTTTGCACACTGAAATGTTGCAGGTTGCAAACAGCATTCTCAAAGGGCAGTGGAGTCAGTTCCAGGCCTAGACAAATGAAATTGGGCTATACCAGACCAGGATACAGTCACTAAGGCCGAGAAATTGATTATCCTGTACTCTAGTGACTTTGCTTCCTGGCACTGGTTCAACAGATCTACATGACACTTCAATCTGAAATGATGAAGAAGCAAAACCAGAAAATGGGTATGGGAAAAAATTATATGGATTGGGACAAGAATCATAGAATCATAGAATAGTTAGGGTTGGAAAGGACCTTAAGATCATCCAGTTCCAACCCCCCTGCCATGGGCAGGGAAACCTCACACTAAACCATGCCACCCAAGGCTTCGTCCAACCTG
Organism: Agapornis roseicollis; assembly: GCA_002631895.1. Classification (NCBI taxonomy): domain Eukaryota; kingdom Metazoa; phylum Chordata; class Aves; order Psittaciformes; family Psittacidae; genus Agapornis; species Agapornis roseicollis. Next base: position 24,936 of record NDXB01009517.1, read on the forward strand.
GCCTTGAACACTGCCAGGGATGGAGCACTCACAACCTCCCTGGGCAACCCATTCCAGTGCCTCACCACAGGAAAGAATTTCTTCCTTATATCCAATTTAAACCTCTCCTGTTTAAGTTTGAACCCATTACCCTTGTCCTGTCACTACAGTCCCTATTGAAGAGTCCCTCCCCAGCATCCCTATAGGCCCCCTTCAGATACTGGAAGGCTGGTTTAGGCTAGTCTTGCTTTTATATATATATATTTTTTTTTAANAATTTAAACCTGTTTAAGTTTGAACCCATTACCCTTGTCCTGTCACTACAGTCCCTATTGAAGAGTCCCTCCCCAGCATCCCTATAGGCCCCCTTCAGATACTGGAAGGCTGGTTTAGGCTAGTCTTGCTTTTATATATATATATTTTTTTTTAAGGATAGGAAGTAAAGTAAGGGCAACTGGAACAAAGCATGACAGAAAAGCAGATGTTCAGAGGGAAGGTTAGGGTAAAGAATAATAGGTAGAAGCTGTTTGCCTCTGGCAGTGGTGTTGAGTTTGTTTGAGCTGGCAACGTAAAAGGAGTCTGTTTTCTTTAAAATGCCAGCCTCAGAGGCAAAGCAAAGCTGGGCTTTTATGCCAGCTTCAGCAATAACATTTTGACATGCAATCTCCCCATTGATATGATTAATTGTTAAGTCCAGTAAGAGGCCATGTGATGGAAAAGTCATTTAACAGATTTGCCAAACTGAATGAAGTATGGTTCAGTCTTGTTTACAATCAAACTGGGAAAGTACTTACTAATACACCAAGAGCCCTCCAAGAGGGGAAAAAAATAGTTTCATAACAGAGACCATTCAGTGCTGCTTTAAAAAACTGCTTCTGTCCCTGCTTGTGCAACAACAGCATTTCTAATAGAGCTGAGCAAGGTCTGTAAAGCTAGTTTCTTACCCATGGATGCCAGATGGGAGTAGAATCACTGATGAATCATAGCTGTAGCCAAAATCCACAGGGATGAGCTTCAGAGCTGTGATGTGTTACTTAATACCATGTACACCAAACAAATCAGGGCCTTAGTATCAGAAACTTCTAAATTAAATCCCTCAGTGCTTGATTTCCCTTTCCACTAAACAGGGATATAACAACCTCACTATACAGTGAGCATGTGAAGATAAACTAATCCAGGTTTGTAAAGTCAAATTGAAGTTGTGTGTACCCATGGCACAGGGCTGTAGTCTGAAAATGGTGGATAGAAGGAATATCAAATAGATGCTTTTTTTAAGCAAGCATCATGCAGCCCATGCAGTGAAGGAGATTAAAATCTTGTAGAAAATAGAGTTAATGATCCTGTAATTTGAGTTGGTACCACATGTGAATGGGACAAGGGAACTGTCTGACCAAATCTCCAGTTACTGCAACATAAACCCCCATAGAAGTTTCTTTTGCAGGTGTGTTTGGGTTACAGTGTCTGTGAATTCTGAAGGTGAATGGGCAAAAAAGATAAATAAAGGGTTTATATCTTCTTCCAATAAATAATACTACACAACACAAAATTGCAAACTTTGGCCTCAACACTGACCTCTGACTCCCTGGCCTGTGGTGTCCAGCAACAACAGGCACCTCCTAAACCATGCTGGAAATGGTGCCTGTAGTTATCACAAACCCTTAGACTGGGTCTGTCTTGCATGTTTATGGCATTAGTAGCTCTTCCGTGGAAAATCTGGAACTTGGGACTTGTCAGACAAGCAAAGAAGAATGAAAAAATAAATAGCAAAAGGAAGTGTTGCAATCATAAAAGCTAATAAAAATAGATTCTAGTTGATGTTGAATTAAGAGAATCAATAATAATGTGGTGGGATCTCATCTGTGCCACCTCTTCCAGGAAATTTAGAGGTCTCTTAGATCATGTGTCTCCTATACACATACTAATGAAGAGCAGTCTCACCAAAGTTATTAGAAGTGATTAGATCACATTTTAGGATGATATAGCACCAGTGAATGTTTTCTAGTGTTGCATTAAAGCTGAATGTTTTCGGTAATGAGTCCATCACTTTTAATTCTGCCACTTTAAAAATGTTTTTAAACATTTAATCAAACCTATATAGAATATTAACAAGTGCTGAGGCAGAAAGGGAGCCTATTGATCACAGGTGATATATCCAGAAGCAATACACTGTTTACAGTGAGTTGCCTCTCGGATGAGTAATGATTTAGTCATTTATAGGGAAAATCCTTCCAAATAAAAGTCTAATACTGTGATACTTGGTCTTTCTGATGGAATCCCATTGCCAGAATTGAGTTTTGTAAAGCACTTCACACAAATTTTATTGAAATTACTGTACAGTGCTTTATGTGAAGGATATGGAAGCACATAAAGTATTGTGCAGTAAATTTTGTAATGAAGGGCCACAAATGGCTTGTTAAAGATCCCTGTGTGGATGTCAAGTTTAACAGCAAGTATTGCTAGACTAATGTATTTTTCTAGTAGTTTTTGGCCAAGCAAAATATTGTCGAGAACAAGTGTCCTCAGATAAATGACTTCATTTTGCTAATCTAAGAATAGTATTCTTGCCTGAACATGTGATCTGGCTTCTCAGCAGGTTCATCACCTAACAAGCAGTAAGTTGACCAATTGAGCAATCTGGATTTCCACAAAGCCTCACTTTGAGAAGTTACCCAATGTGGCTAAACCCTTTTAAGAAGATAGGTACTTAAATTTATTCACTATTTAGACTTAACTCTGTGGCTTAACTGGAACACTCACAGATTAGGAAGACTTGGCAGTTGTTCATTGAAAACTTTAGGTCAATTAAGAGCACTCAGAGAAAGTTCATGGCTTCGATGGTAAACCTTTATTGTCAATGAAATGTTCATTTAGAAAATTACTAACTAGAATAATAGAAACTTTATAATATAATTTAGAAGATAATTAATTACCGATGTAGTTTTGAAATGTCCTTTTGTCAAATCAGTCAAACTTTCACATTTGTAAAATCCTTAAAGAGCAAACACTGAAGAAAGCATCCAGTCTATGCCATTTATCATTAAAGTATATAAAAACACGTGGTAAATTTTGGACACAAAAAATCATTTCTAGAACTCAAATGAAAAATTTAGCAAGATTTCCTGCCACTTCATTAAGAATCTCCTACACACTGCTATTAACTTCAACAACACAAAGTCACCAAAATCTTGTGCTACTCAGGGCTACAAGCAAAAAGCAAATCCAAGAAGATTTACAATGCTATTGTGCATTTCTTAAACTGTTGAATTTAGTGCTCATGGCTGATGTTTGAATCATTTCCCAAACAATCAGAGTCTCCTTCAACAAAAGAGTTACATCAAGAACAGTATCAATGCAATTCTTTGTCTGCTTAGGAGGAGTGTCAGGAGCCACCATGCCTCAAGACTGTTTTTTTCTCCTGTGGCTGCCAGCTCACAATGACAGGTTTTGTCTCTGCCTTTGATTAACTGAACCACAGTTCAGTTACTGAACTTCAGTACTAACTCATTCACAGAGGCCATCAAAAAGCCTAACAAGAGAATGGATCAACCAGTGCTGATCTTCCTGCATATAAGACAATGGTAATATTCACAAACAAAGTTTAAGGGGACTGATATTAACCCTTGATACTAGTCCTTTGCTCTAGCTCTAGTCATCTGGTTCAAATAAACTCTAAAAAGTGTGATTTTAAAAGCATCTACAATGACTTTTTGCATTTACAACACAATTTGTGAAAGAAAAGCAGCAGGTTTTATCTTTGCAAGTGCTTACAAAGGAGTCTCTTGGTGTAGTATTGCTCACAGTCTTGTCCTGAGAACATTTATGTGTGAGCACACAGACACTAAAGCACCTGCACTGTACTTTTAACTGTTAAGCTGTCAAAAACATTTATAGAGAGATCATGTACTGCTCCTCTGCTCCAGCTTGACACTGAAAACAGCTCAGAGTTGATGGGATTCTTCATCAGTCACCCCATCATGGTTGCTGCATCGGAAGAGGATTTAAGAGAGCTGATCTACTCTGTCATTCTGGGGCAGCAGATAAACATGCTGGGATATTTTAAAGCCTTCCTTTGGTCCACCTGGCATCAATCAATACAAGTGACAAACCCACTGATAGAACAGACAACTGCCAACAGTTGAGTGGTTTAGGTTGTTTTGTGGCTGAAGTTTCATACTGTGGCAGAAATAAAAGGGCAAGCATGAAACCAAAGCCTTGGAGCTCGCAACAGTGAGAGAATCAAAGACCTTGAAACTTCACATCTGGGAACTGTTGTGAAGAAAACATAAACTGGAACAGGGAGATAAAATAAATATGGTATTATACTTTGACAGGAAAACAACAGTGTTCAGACAGCAAAATATTCTGGCATGCTATGTAAGTGCAAAATTTCTGCTAGTGTTATCAGGAGGCAAAGTCAGAGATTACAGGAAGATCACAAGCGAGATCACTGTAATTGTCCTTGGGGATCTCCAGTGAGTGTCTGAAGGCTCTGCACCTTTGAGGTCATACCTCTATCTGAATGTAGAGGTGCCTTATTTTGTCTTTTACATCAGCGACTATGATTAAACTCCTGCTGTTGTGCTAAATTTCAAAGATTGTAAAAAGTCAGGGGAATTAAAAAGGTCACTGCAGTATTTCATTTCAATAGCAAATCTGTGGAATAATGTTGTACAAGTACATATGAAACTGCTTTGAAAAGAGAACTTGTCAGTGACTTAGTTCTAGTGAAAAATAGCAGGAGTTCAGAAAATGGAATTCTGCTTCCTAAACCTGCAATTGCAAATGGGCAGATAATTAGAAATGGGCAGAAAAAAAATGGCTTTCAAACATAAAAGTGCAGAAAATATGCACAACTTTCAAATATTTGTGTAATGCATACATTTTGTATCCATACGCTTACAAATGACAAATTCTACTTCTGTACAATATACAGTGATAATAAATCCTTTGTCTAGAAAGATCTATTCCATGTGCAGATATAGAAGATGAGACTTCTATATAAAACTACAGAGAGCAGGTAAACATTTCAAACCCATGTGTAAAAAGCCCTAGTGCATTTTTGAACTTTAAACAAACTCTTCTTATTCCTTCTGTGTGTATATATATTTAATAATCTCATGTTTACTTTCAGTTTAGTTAGACATATTTCTCCTTATGAAGCCGTTGATCAAGACAGATAATTTCTGATGGTTTACAAACCGACTAATCCAAGTAGACTGCAAAAATAGAGCTCTGCAATAAAATGCAAGTTTCCTTCAGGAACAGAAAAAATATGATTGTAGCAGTGAACATGAGAAGGGTGGGCTTGTCTGAGCTCTTCAGGACAGAAGTCCTAATTGAACACAGTACACAAACATGATGTATGCGAAAGTTTTCAGTCATACTTCAGGTTCAAGGAAACAGCAGCTTGAAGTTAAGCTCCTCACTTAACTGTAACCAGAGGGCAAACCTCTTGAGTAACTAGCACTTTTCACATGATCTCCATAATTAAGCTGCAAAGTTTGGCAATGCCAGAACTAAACTTTCCCTCAGCAACTCAAAGATACAACTGAAGGAAAAGTCTGGCTTGGCTTTTTATTCAGTCTTGTTCAGGGTGGCTGCAACAGCAGGGGAATTTTGTTGTTAGTTTTTTGAAACCTGCACTGTGTGTTAAAAAAGGGGTTTTTATTGTTGTTTTGAAAGGCTTACAGCTCAGCTCATTTTAACAACAGGAGCACAACCCCTACAAAAAGGCCATCTTTGTGCCAGATTTCAATCACTTATGCCCAAGTATGCGAATGTGGGATTCTTCTGTAGAGATTTCCAGGATTTTTAGCAAGGGCAAAACATTTTTCTCTAGCAGGAATCTCTGCTAAAAGTTATGAAGTAGATAAGTGAAGTGAAAACTGAAGGATCATAACAAACAATATTAGGCAATCTCAAGAAGAAAAGGTGTTGATGTGGAAGACATACAAAAACTCCCCAAAAAATGTTGTTTACTATTTTTCAAAGTTGGCATTTTTCTGATGTCTATATTTAAAAAATTATTTTTTTTTTTACAGGACAGAAAATTATTTCAAGCTTTTCCAGCAAACTAGACAATAGAGGAATAGGAGAATGCTTTTCAGGCTATTTTGTTGAATAGGCATCAAACACAGAAGAATAGTCCAACCTTGTTATAATTTCTACACATCACCTAGACATTTTGACAACAATGGGCACAGAACTGATGTTATCAGACCTTGAGGAATAAATTAATGCTATGGAATACACACTGGTATGAAACAAAAGGGAAAGCAAATTTATCTAACACCACAAAAGATGTTAGAAGCAGAGTCCTTAAAAGAAGAGTCCTTAACAAAATAGGATATCTAAGCCCCTGTTTTTATGTTTTTTGGCCAAAACAAACCTGAATGTTTTTTCAGGTTATGGTATTTCTGTCACATTCTCTGCTTGGCTGGTCCAAAGCTAGCACTATGTTATATGTATGATATATGCAATACAAAGAGCCTACTTTCACCAGTGAGGAAACCAGCTCTCTGACATTTGAAAACTAAGTTTTCCTCTCGCTTTTTACCTGTCCCAGCACAGATACCCAAGTACCACTTCCTATTGCAGCATTGTCTAACAGGTTCAGATAACTCTTTCTTTCCATGGCACTTTCCAGTGTTTGGGAGAAAGTGTCCTTGAGAGAACTGGTGTGATTTGGCTGGGCAGTATATATAAATGCATACAAGCAGGTGTAATTTTGCTCTGCCCATGCTTTTCAGTGGCTGATGCCAGCCAGCTCTTGTCAGGATGCCACACAGTCACCTTGCTGTAGTGCAGAGCCCCAGCAGCTCATCTGCATCTGTCAGCTGTGTACACCCATGAACACAACTGCAGATCTGCTTCCCCGGCAGCACTGGTAATGTTGAAACACAACATTCAGAATTATAGAATAGTTTGGGTTGGAAAGGACCTGAAGATCATCCAGTTCCAACCCCTGCCATAGGCAGGGACACCTCACACTAAACCATGTCACCCAAGGCTCTGTCCAACCTGGCCTTGAATGCTGCCAGGATGGGGCAGCCATAGCTTCTCTGGGCAACCAGTGTTTCACCACTCTCTCAATAAAAACTTCCTCCTTATATCTTCCTTAACCTAAATCTCTCCTGTTTAAGTTTGAAACCATTCCCCCTTGTCCTATTACTACAGTCCCTAATGAAGAGTCCCTCTCCAGCATGCTTATAGGCCCCCTTCAGATACTGGAAGGCTGCTCTGAGGTCTCCACGCAGCCTTCTCTTCTCCAAGCTGAACAGCCACAGTCTTCTCAGCCTGTCTTCCTAGGGGAGGTGCTCCAGTCCCCTGATCACCCTCATGATACTTCTCTGAACTGCTGATCATCAGTGCATTTTTGCTGTCATGGTCTTGAGATCATCATGCAGTGATCTCAAGGCAATACAAAACACAACTGAAGAACCTGTTTATTTGTCCCATGCTGAATTTTGCCATACCAAACTATACCTGGAAGAATCCCTTAGCTCCACAAAGCTAACAGATTCAATCAGCAAGCTTTCCCACCTTGCTAGTCATCTACATCTTTGAGCCTCTTAGCAGAGCAAATCTCTTGACCACAGTGACATTAATATACTGAACTTTGAGATACTCTATTGTTGGGTTGTTTTCCAGTTAAGACCTGGCCATTTACTCATAATTTTCATACCATAATGAGGCTCCTTGATAAGTTCATGGAAGGGGCTTCACTGAGTCTTGTGAACCACTAAATAAACCTAGTAAGATCCAATATCAAACCCTTACAATTATGATAAAAAGCATGTTAAGTTCAGGTTTGTGAAAGCTATTGAGAAAATCAAGGGAAAAATCAATGCTAAAATCTTGCTTTTATGCATTTTACTGATAATTGGGTTATTAGAAATAGTAGCAGAAGAGTTAGGAATTGCACATGATTATTCTGCACAGACAGCAATATCCAAGTCTTGAAATAACATCTTCACCTTGAACTTAGTGAAGGCTATTGAAATGCTTAATTTTTTTGTTGGAGGACTGCAAAGTTAAAAACTGAGGTCAGAAAGTAAATTTTCAAAGCATCAAGAAAATTCTATATTAAAATTTCATTAATTAAATGAATCTTTGCACTTCTGAATTCAAAATAACTGTCTGCAAATATTCTTCAAATTGACTCTACAATATACATATTTTTGAGAATATTTCTAGTGTAAACTCCAAAGACAAATTGTGGAAAGCCAAAGAAAGAAAATAAACACAGACAAAGCAAACTATCCCAAATATTCCAGTAGGAATGTTTGGCAATTTTCCATGTCTAGAAATAAGCAACTAGTGAGGATTTTGGTATCTGAGATTTCACCATCAATATTACAAAGTACTCTTAGAAGAGATAATGTTTTCAATGTATTGTATACTTCAGAGGAAATGGAAGGAATATTTTTTGAAATATAACCTATTTTTGCCAGGATATTTTTTGCAAGCCATTCTTTTTCAAAATTTTCATAGAAAAGAGGATTGAAACCATTTCTACTCTTATTTTAAAGTAAACTGAGAATAATTAAGACCTGTCTGTTGCTGTGATTAGTTCTGTGTGATTTCTTGCTGAAGAATTGTACTGTCGACTGACAGTTGTCCTTAGGAAGAAAATTCACCATTGGCCAGAAAGGCCACATACAATCTATGCTTCTTTCTTTATAGGAACTGCAAACCTTGCATAGGCTACACAACGTGAATTTTAAGAGCAGTAAACTGAGACCTAGATCACATTAATTTTCCAATAATCCCTGCAGAGCACATCTCTATTTCCCAATGAGCTACTAATCTCTGCTTCCCAACAGGCCACTAATCTGAGCAACAGATAAGCATCTTGCTTAAGGTCAAGTGGCAGAATTGGTGAAAGCTTTCACCTGGAGAGGCTTTTTCCACAGATCTGTGGTTTAACACTTAACATTTCAACAGTGGTGATGAGCTGCTTAGATCTAATTTGAGACAGGCTAAAACTGTAAGAGCATGACTATGTTAAGAACCTGTTTTCTTTGTTATACTGAAATTTCAGTGGCATGCTACTCCTCCAGTGGTTTACATTTTAGAAAGGTGGTTTGTATAAAATTAACCCTTTCAATCTGGTTAAAGTGTTGCTGTTTCCTGGTTGTTAGCAGAGAACATTTTTCTTGTTGAAAAACTTACATGCATTTCAGCACAGTTGCATGAAAATAGGAAAAAAAACTTTACTCCCATACTGACTGACTCAGCATCTTGTTAATCACTGCAAGATGCATCATTAAGTCATTATTCAACTGTAACAATGCAATGTTTTCTCTGTGACAGCTTAAAATACACGGTGAGTATGCAAGTACTTAGTGAGATAAACTACATTCAGTTTCTAATATTTTATCATGATAAAGAAAGCTCTAAACCAACATTATGTGACACACAAGATGTGGCAAAAAGTTGTGACACAACAGCCATCATTATAAATGTTTATAGACATACCTAAAGTCTTATCTGAAGTTCATCCTGTTAAAGGACATGTTTTATGTTGTACAATTCCTCTTAGAATATCAATCTAATAAGTACCAAATGAGGCTGAAGACAATGCTGTTATAAAAAATGGAGAAAAATGATTAAAATGTGATAATTATACTGACAGTTTATATGCTCAATCTAATCAACCAAGCTTCCAATTTGTCATAATGTACACTCACTCATACATTATTGCTTAATTATAGCAACACTTCTGTTTCGAAAGGCTGTCAATCATGCAAATGCCCATCATTTTTCTCTATTTGCATTTAACAGATATATTTTTAGTTCAGATCCAAAGCCCTCTGTGAACCTGAATTAACCCTTGCTCCTTCCTTTATCTGTAATGCTTATCCTTGTTTTTTTCTTGTTTGCTGTTTGTGATAGTTTATGTTGTGTGATTTATTGCTTTATAGTTCATCACACGCTAGAGATTTTTGGATCTCCATCTCTGTTCCTGAACTGTGGTGGCAGTGTTCTTAGGAGCTTCAGACTTGAGATTGAATATTCAGATTTTATGGGAATAAAGTTGCCTGACAATCCCTTCTTCTGTTCTGGATTTTTCTTATTAGTCCTGCAGAAATGGGAAGAGAGCAGAGAACCTTGCCTTGTTTGCATGACCCTGCCAAAATCAATGCAGCTATAGTGGAATATAAGAGCTTAAAAAGAATGAATAGATACCCTTAATAACCATATCAAAAAATAAATTCTAATACACATTACACTCTGAATTTCTCTTACTGAATTTTGCCTTAAAAGTTTTCATTATATACCTTCAATAAGGCATAATGAAGGCTCTGTTCTGTTCTCCATCTGCTCTGACTTCCTGCTGTAGAGGATGGAGTGAAAGAGAAATCTGCTATGTAATGGGAGCATTGAGCAACACAGGAAGAGAAATGCTTACCAGGATACAGAGAAAAAACTTCAGGAGGTTGATAGAATTGTTAAAATACATTGGGAGCACTAGGGCAGCAAGAGAGGCTGTGCAGAGCTATCAGAAGGCAATCTTATGGTAGTAAACAAGATGATACTGCTTCAGCACTGAGGCTTAAACACACTGTCTTACATATTGGCATCCTCCTGAGCTATATCTCAGACAGGATATTCATTGAGTAGAAGGGAATAAGCATGTACATCTGCCATTCTACAGTGATGATATGAACATGCCCATCTTACAGCAGCCTCTGCAGGACTTTTTAACCAGCCAGCGACAAGCTAGACCTTCAGAGTGAAGGTCTTACATCAGTCAGTACTGAGACACTGACAATATGATTTCTGGTAGAACTTATTTCTTTTTCAATTCAAATGATGCTTTCTCTACTCCACATACCTTTACTATATAGAAATAACACCCCCACAGGAATCATACCCGTGTTTTAGGTTGCTGCCTCTGGCACCATGCACTAAAACTGTGCTTTGCTTGCTGATCCCTTTGTCAGCTTTTACAAATCAAGAGCTTCCCAAGAGCCAACAGCCAACAGGTAATACCTGGAAATTCACAATCTCTGTCCAACTAATAGTTGTCTCACTTCACATGAGACTGGACCAAGCCATCTCCATACCTTTGCTATGTTTATATATGTGCATGTTTGTGATTAGTACATATAATACATTATTCAGCTTAACTTTCTTTTGCTCTTACACATTCTATGACACTATTTTATCTTTGAAAATCTAATAACCTCTTACAAGTTTCATATGCAATGCACAAACATATTTTATTTGAGCTTTAGATGGTAAACAAGCAAACAAAAAGTAAATCAAAATAGCAGTTCAGGGCAGCAAAGGAATTAAAAGGGAAAGAAAGAACCATGGCATTTCACTATGAAAAATGTCAAGTTATTCTTTGAATGTTGGCTCAGAAAAATCTCAATACATTTCTGGTAAATGAGGCATGAAACATATTCTTAAAAATATGGTGTCCAGGAGATAGTACTACCCAATATTTTATCCTAATGGCAATATATAGTACTTAAAAAAGCCTGAACTTTAAATCAAACACTTTGGGAAGGACATGGCCAATCTATTAGTTTTTCAAATATAACTTAGTGTCAACATAAAGATGAGACAGTAAACTGTTTCTTGGAGCTTACTTGTTTAAAGTCTGATACAACATTGAAGCCTGGCTTATTCTTTAATTAGTATGCAGGGAACATGAATAATTGCCCTGTACCACCTCTACTCCAAACTTCATATTAGTTGACTGAAGTCATTTATGTCTTGCTGAATCAAGATAACTCCTGGTGTACATACTTGTAAAGGATGCCATCATCTTTGATGCAGTACAATTATTTGGGTGGCAAAGCTATAATATTTGTCATTCTAACAGAAAAAAAACATTGTATTGAAAGACATAATATTTTATTATTTCTAAACATACAGTATGGCAGAAGCCCTTTTAGTTCATGAGTATAATTTATTCTAAAGAAATTCAACTTCCATATTTGCCATTCTTCCTTTAAAATGTAACAATATATTTCTCCTGGGCCAAGTTGTTGCCTAAGTTTTCATTCACCTCAAGCAAAACCAAGTAGAAGATGTTTTTTTACAGAGAATGATAACAAAATATATGGACCTCACATACATACCTACTTAGAGGACAGTAGTGCTAACACTTATACTTCAAGTCCTTCCACTGGAAGCAAGAACATACAAGTCCTTTCATGCCCTGTGAAATAGCTTCAAAATTTTGCTCAGGCAATAGCAAGTCCTGTCACACGCTTACCCCTGATGACAGTAGGACACTCTCATAACAGACTGTCTCACTTTTTTAGTTTGGGAAAACCAAACTGAAAAGGAAATTACCGGGTCTTTCCTTCTAATTTTTACTACATTTCTGTGCAAATTGTGAGGCAGAGATAGTGATGAGTCTTTCCTAAGCTGGCGACTCAGTGTGCAGACTAAGAATATTGCTCTTGTATAGGTGAAATGGAGTTTCTGCAAAGATTGCCCCTGGAAAAGTTTTGCATCATTTTTCTGGTCAATGTCCTTTACTTCTACTTGACAGAGCACATAGTATTAGGAAGGACTCCAGATCCTGCAATTTTGCACTCGATTTCATGCTGACAGTTACAGTGTACCAACTGTTGAGGGTACTTGGGTGTCAAGCACTTCTGATTCTTCTGGTTATCCTGTATGATAGAAAGGTCACTTCTGTTTGGCTTTACCATGTGTTAAAACACAAGCAAAAAATAATTCTTTCAGAAAAGGGGCCATAGCCTAAATAGGCTGAATAAATTAGTTTTTAATAATTCTGTTTGAAAATACCTTGTTAAAATGTTTGTTAGGTCTCCATTGTGTCTCACATAGTTTCTTTTGCTCATCCTTTGCAGACCTTCTTGAATATCTTTTCTTTGTCTAAAATATGCATATGCAAAGCTGTGTAATGTGGAAGCCTGCTACACTACAAGCCCTCCAAACAAGTACCTGCAACATACCAGCTCCTGGTAGAAGGATGCTGACACACTGCATCTATCCATCATAGGCTTGCACCATCACCCTGCTTACCTCCTCTTTTACAGCCCCAAAGCAGAAAATGTTTATTGATAAAGTTTCCTGAACCTTACTTTTCAAATAAAGCGAAGCTTTCTACTGAATTTCTACTGAATAAGGGCTTCTTACTTGTAGACCTATGTAGAAAACAATTTTTGTTCCAAGTGATGTAGCTTCAGTACCCTGCCACAACAGGCAGAAGCCATTGCTGGTCTTTCCCAGAAATGACAGCAAACGGCTCTGACATACACCTCAGAGCTTTAATATGATGCCTAAATACCTGAGGACTCTTTTGGCACTATGCTTCTGTTCTAACAATGTGTTATATCTGTAACTTCAGAAAATCTCCTTCCCAAGTTTGAAATGGCCAAATCCTTTGATAATACTGAAAAAAAATTCACAGGATTCCTCATTTTTCTCTGTTTTCTCATTAAAACATTTTAACACCTGAATGGTCATTCTATAGAGTAGGTCCTGGGTTCCTTCCTTCAGTCCTTCTTCTGAGCAGAGCTAAGAGCTTTTCCAACCTTCTTTTTTTATCAGAGATACTCACAGAACAGGCCTCCCTTGTTGGAAAAGTATAGTATACTTAGATCAAAGAGTCACCCTGACATCCTAGGGGGTGTTAAACCCTATGTTTTCCTATAGTCTTTGGGAAATAAGAGATTATGGTTTACTTCAAAACTAACGGAACAGTGCTAAGGCCAAACCTTGTTCTTAAAAGGCCAGTATAATCTATTTCACAGGGTCATGACAAATTACTGAAATAAGATATGTTAGTAATATTTGGCAGAGAAACTTGCCCAAGACCTAACCCAAAGAAGTGTAATTTACCTATGACATTCATTAGTACTACTTTAGTTCACAAAGAATAATCAGGAGTATGTTTACCTTATATACTTTGAATACATAATCTCTGAAATAGAATAACATAAGGCTTATGCATACTGGACATGATAGGAAACAAGCAAGAGACTCTTTTTACTTATAGCCATGTAATAGGTATAGTTATTCAGAGTGTGATTTGAACTTCAGAAGAAAAAGATCAGTTATTGTAAAGTAGCAAAATGAATATAATGTTTGAATTAGAGTAAAACATGTATAATTCCTTTTCCCTTAGAATTTTTCCCAAATAAGGACTTCACTCTGCTGGATAGTGGATGCTGCAGGAATACCCAACAAAGTCCAAATGGAAAATTATCAGTAGAGAACAAAAGCAAGTGGTCCTAAGGACACATGTGTGACCTTGACTCTGCCTGTGGCTTGTAGCATGCAGCTGCTATGTGTGATTCTTGTTGAGAGAAGAAAGAGTTGTGCACTGTCCTGAGGGAATATGTGTGCTGTTTATATATGGTGCTGAAAGGCAAGAGGGTGAAGTACAGCTTGTAGAGTGCTAGGGAGGATAGGAAATGATTGAAGACGTGTGTCCTCATGTGTGTAATAGCCTTGGTTGGGTTGAGGGGCTGGATGGGGGGAGGGAAAGAATTAAAGAATAGGAAAGCATTCTTAATGGATTCTCTATTTTCTCTTCAGCAATCAACAGCACGAGAAGAGCTCCATCCTCTCCACTATATTTTGATGTATTTCTCTTTGTTTTAACGGTTTATAGGCTCCTTTTTTTTGCTATGTATGTGGAAGATACAGAAAGTTCTGTTTCAGGAAAATCAGACAGTTGCTACAGATACCATAAAATAATTTTACATTTACAATAAATTTACATTGAATTTAAGTTGACTTTATATCAATTTATCTATTAAGGGCTCTATTGCTCTTTTGGTTTGTGGCAATGTCTTGAAAACTCTTGAATTTCAATTAATAAATGAGTTGGAATCAACTGATATTTATCACCTATTTTTCTCTGTCTTGACACAAAGTGGTGGTTTTGTAGTTGTCACAAGACTGACATCTTTCAGTAACTGCTGTTCCCAAACTACTTCCTTATATTTATCCTGTGACTGTGCTCTCCTTTAGGAATGGCCAAATACTTTAAAGACCAGGTATGAAGTTTGGCTGGTCAATTGCAGTAAGTCATTTCCCTGCCATCTGAGCAACCTTCATGTGAATGGCAGCTTTTCCAAGAGACTGGCTTTTTAAGTCTCTGAAATTGCAGAGGGCACAGGTATGGCTTCCATGTCTCAGTAGAAGAAACAAAGAACAGTGGAATGTTTCTGCTTGCAGTGAAGACAAGATGTAGCCAAAGGCCTCTGAGATGATAGCAAAGTAGAAATAAAACTTACCGATAAATAGTTGGAAAATCTACTGCAATTACTGCCCTGTGAATCCAAAAGTATTTGAGTTAATACTAATGATCTTGATACTGGTACTGAACCATAACTAATGGTACAAATTTGCAAAAATTAAAAGAACATTGCCTAAAATATCAATGTGTCCTAACACCAAGGTCATTCTGAAATGATATGGCTCTTGTCTAGCTACTCAGACAATCCAGGAAGGATCTTTTCCTAGCAGCCTCCACCAAACTAACTACAGATTTACTTGATCTAACAAGGAAGATAACTGACAAATACCTTAATGAAGCATTTTTCCCATGATTACATTAGCCCTACATGTGCAGATACTCTGCACCATGGCCCTATCTCCTGTGGCAAATGTCCTCTGATCCCTTACTATTCCCCACTCATGTACCCAGCCCATCAGAAGCTGTGCGGAAACACACCCTGAGTGCCAAGCAGGCAGACAGGTTTCCCTGAATGCTTAGTTTGGCTCCAGGTATGTGGCCGTGGAGTGCTTTGGGATGCAACCTGCTGTCTTTTCCCCAAAGGCTGACATTGCCATCCCTGAGGATGCTGAAGGGCCAGGGAGAAAGCCATCTCCTCCTAAAGGCTAAAACCAGGGATGCCCAAATGCAAAGATAAGCTACTCATTAAACTAAAAGTAGCACTACCATTTCATGCTACACAATACAGATCAGTATACTACAGGGTGCAGTCTGAGTCACAGATCAGCAAGACAGTTTGCAGTCTTAGAACCACAGAAAAATTTCCTTTTCAGTATTTTTTTCTTGCCTATAACCACCTATTTCTATGTTTAGAAACACTGTAGAACTGAGGTACCAAATAAAATGCCAGCTACATTTACCAGAAACAGCAAGTGGCTGCTCACTGGAGCCTATATCTGTAAGATATTTAAAGAAAAGCTGTATCATTAAGCGGAAAAAACCTCCATTCACTCTGCTCAGTCATCTAGCTTTAGATCCACTTTAGTTCTGTTCTTGAGAACTATATAAGTCTATATTAAGAACTATTTTGAGATAAGTTAAGGCTGTTTCTTATCACAGGATCACATATAAGAAGTATGAAACTACCTGAAGAAATTCAAAGATTTGTAACACACACATTACTCTTTTTATTCATATTTACCTTTACTTGCAAATATCACGTATAATAACCAACCTGGTGGGTATGATGCTTTCCTGTCACTGAGTCAGCTATTGTATGATGTGCATTAGCAGAGAGACAGTATCATGTGCAGCCATTGACACACAATGTAAAAGAAAGCAAAGATAAAAGTAGGCATGCTCAGAATACACTGCAAGCAGAGGGGCAGGTAAATCCAGTTAGGCTCAAACCCATATTTTCAGACATGAGTTGAAAGCAGCTGGCTCCAGCCTGCAGGTAAAAGTGGCCAAGTTTTCACCTTCACATTTACTCCCAGCTCTTCCCCCAGAAGATCATTCTCTGAGCAGAAAGAAATAGGAGGCAGAAGCAGTGCAGTGGTGCATGCCTGCTCAGCTTATTAAAACAGGGGAAGAAGGCAATATTTCACCCCCCAGAAATAAAAAAAAGAAAAAAGATAGACAAGTAAGAGAGGCTAATCCATCTGATGAAATTAGCAGACAGAGTATGTAGCTGTTTGAAATGATGAACGAGGTTGAAATAGCTACACAGGCTAACATCCAGTGGGATAATTACTCCAAGCTCTCGGGCTAAAATCTGTCTTGGAGGAACTGGGAGGCTTTGATGACTCAATTTCAATGGGCATGCTTATGAAATACATAGTAAAAGCTATTAAAATTGAAATTGTTCTTGGGTGGTATTCTGAGACTGGGCTACTGACCCTATCAGGCTGCTTTTAATAAGGTACATACTATTTTTGCTCTTAGAAGTGGCAGATACTTTAGCTGCCCACCTTCTTAGGCTTAACCATTTAATACCCTACATCTTGTTTTGAAAAATTACTATGTTCCTAGAGTGAATTACATTCTCTGTATAAAAAGACTCCTTTCCAAACAGAGCAAACAACCTTTAAACAAAACGGTTCCATGATCTGTACTATCCCTCCAATTTTAGAACCATCCACATTGAAAATATTTTGCTACTGCTGCCGAGGGACAGAGTGTTTTACCATCAACAGCAGCTGTCAAAAAGCATTTCATTTCTGCAGAATGTTGAGGCTTTGCAATACATTTTATAGCAGTCTGAAAGTAAAAGAGAAGCAGCGTTCACCAAACTTTCCCTCCCAATGACTTCCACTTATACTGTAGAAGTCCTTATTTTGCTACAGTCAAGAGAACAGGGCCAAGAAATGAGAGCGCCTGATGGCTGATCGTAGTTCACACACAAAACCAACATCTTGCTCCAAGTCTAAAGGGACTGTTTGGCTGAACTATAAAGAGTTTTGCTGAAGACCCTTGCTCCTAACACCCTAAAACCACACCCAGGTTTTCACAGGTTCTTTTTTTTTTTTTGTTGGAATATGGCCAATTCAGAGCTTTTGAAAACCTGTTCCATAGTCTATTCAATGTAAAGAGTATATTTTCCTTTCAACTATGGGGGTAAAGTGAAAATTGCCATGGAAAACAGCTACAGCTGTGACTTTGATAGCACCCATCCCTCCTTTGAAGTCAAATGTCATCTGATTTACTCCTCACAAAGCCACCAAGACAACTGAGCTGAAGTGTTTGTCAATAGAAATCCTTACACCAGTTTATCACAATGCAGACTGAGAGCTGGTACATGACCAGAGAGAGTGGGTGCATTTTTAGATGCATTTCACCTTAAAAGTACCTACACTGCAGCCACTGCACTTTGCACTGTCTTAAGCATTTAAAATCAAGTGGGACATCACTAATAAGAGGGAACAGATGATAGATTATCCTCTGGAATTGATTACTACACTTCTATCTAAAACCATTTTAACATACAAGAAATACCTCAAAATTATATCATAATTATACTTTCTAGGGTATGGCCGTACACTTATTCTCATGGTTAAAGTAGGTGCTTGGAAAGAAGAGAAATTGAAAGACAAAATAGAGAGAAATACCAAACTGAAATTGTTATTTTGTTAACAAGATATGTTAAATGTGGTGCACTGATGCACAAAAGAGTAAAGAAGAGGAACAAGTTAAAAAAGTGACTTAGTATTCAGCTTGAAAGTTTTTTACAGTAAGTAAATAATTTAACAGTATTGTAAAAAAATAATTACTTTAAAAAATAAGCATAGATAAGATTAATCTTATGTACAATTATATGTAGAGTACATGCTCAGTACATGCAGGTTCAGGTCAAGTGAATTTCTTTTTAATATTTAGATTTTATTTCTTCCCCTCCCCAAACACGTTTATCAGTTCATTTAAATATTTGAGTTTTCTTTAAAAAAACCAAACGCCTGTGTAACTCCCACAGATGGATGAAAATAGCATTGACCTGCAGGAGATGGGAAATAGGAGCTTTTGCTCTCAGAGAAACACCAGACACTCTAAAACCTGTTCTTCTGCACTACAACTATCAGGATTTCTCCTGATTTACATGGGTGCAAAGGAAATGAACACAAAGCCATTGTCCTGGACTTCAGCTTATTTAATTTCACTGTTTGAAATAACAAAACATGTACATTACAGCTATTTTATTATATCTCAGAATTACTCCCTAGGACAGCAGGAGGAGGACAGGTCTTACTTTTTAGGGAGGTATATTTTAAGTAATTTATCAGAGCTGCTTCTTTTAGTAATTCAAAACAGCTTTTCTGCTTCTATAAAAGCTTTCAGATGCAGACATCCTGCAGCAATTCAAAGGTGGGAGAAAAAGCTATTAGCTTCCCTGAAAACACTGTGAAACTCTGATTTCTGGACTGAAAGTCACGGGTAGCACAAAATATATTTGCCCACTTCTCATTTGCCAGGAACATTCAAGAGAAAATCTTAAGTATTCCAGTATGAAGTTTATAACCCAGGGCTCCTTTGAGCTGCTGCAGGTAAGATGGGTTAAGGGGTGAGTAGTGTGTCTGTAAAAGACAGGCACAGCTCTGTGTGTCAGTTCACTGCTCTCACTGCTACTTTTAAACTGATTTTACTTTATTTCCTTAACCAGCACTGGTTCAGCTTCAGGAAAAGGAAGGCTTCTGGGCTGGAGAACATAAGCCTGAAAACAAACATTTACTGTTCAGTGGATGAGCATGAAGCCAAAATGCCAGAACAAAGCTGAGGTACCGAGAGCTTTCTAAGCCTCATCGACAATCCTCTTGTGGTTTAAAAATACATTTAAAAAGAATTAAATCTAACACCACATTTTAAAATAATCAAAGAAAATGGTATTGGAAATAGACATCCCAAACACACATTAAATTGCCCAGCCACATTTTTAAATTAACCACACAGTGTGATATATAAAAATCAGCAATAACATTTTACAGTTCTAATAATAACATGCAGTCCGCAGGCGTGTGATTCAGTACACATTCCTTGGGAATGTATTTGGCCTTTGGCCCTGTGTCTCACAGGGCTCCTGAGGAGAGAGCAGCAAGCCTATAAATTTATGACTGGATTACCTGTCATGTGTTATTCCTTGCCTAATTGTTTCTGTAACCTATCATTATCCTTATTATTGTTCTTTCCCATTATCCACTTAGGACTGCTTAATGTATGTGTTGCAGGGGAAACAATGGAATTTGGGTCAGCACTGAATTTTTCATGGAAAGGCTATTTTTATCCCAGAATACAAACAAAACGGCTATAAATATTCCCTGTATTCCATATATTAAATTTTGATTCACATTTAAGCATTGATTTTAAACATATTATTTTCCTTTTACAGTTAATACAGAGATGAGAGCTGTAAGTCTGAGCTGGATTCTGGGAAGGAAAAAAATTTACCCCCTGCTCAGGTCCCCACAGCTCTGGATAACAGGGAATGGGTGAAAAGAATGGAGCAGATGCATACAGAGCTCCTCCTAGGCAGGAATTAAGGAATGTGTAAAGGCTCAGGTAAGAGCAGAAGCAGCAACAACCTGGAGTACAGAGGGAAGGGCAGGGAAGGAGTTTGTCACTCAGGAAGAGCAACCATCCCTTACTTCAGAGCTACAGACTCCTGCTCCTTCCCAGATGGCTCTTCCGGATGTCCCCAAGCACATGTAACCATACTGCTGGAGCATGTGGACTGTGGCTCTGCTTTTGCCCTTCATCTAGCTCACAGCATGCCCTTTACCCTCTCAGACAGCTTGGTATGATGGATCTTGATGACATTTAGCCAGAATTTTCTTAAACTTTATGTTTAATTTAAAATCATCTATGACTGCATTCAGATGACTACTTCCCTGGTCACAGATATAAATCTGCTATCAATAATAATAGAGAAGGCAACTCTAAGTAAATTTCTTTGACTGTGAAGATTTGTGTCTGGAATTCCCCACTAAATCTGTGGTAGTGTGAGGAGATAAGTGTTTAAAACTGGTAGAAAAATGTAGCATTACCACATGTGTTATTTTGTATAGGATTCATAGATTCCAATTAAACACATCACAAAGTTGACAATTATAATTGTTATTAAATATAATATAACTCTTTATAATTGTTATTAAATATAATGTCTTATTTCTATCGCATGAGGTAGAGAGGCCATTGCATGTGGTTAAATTAGGATGTAGCAAGGGTAACCAACTTGAGCAAGGACATAAGAATACACAGGGTATAGGCACTTACTACTAGAGGCTTATCTGTCAGACTCAAGGCAGGTAGGAAGTAAAAACAATGCAAGTAAGAATTATTATTTTTTGGTTTCAAACATGTGGCAACTATCTCTACCTAAAAATTGAGACTTCTCTGGGAGAAGGTATTCTATAGACATGGCGTGGAAACACTTGATATTGTAGTCATGACATTGCATGGGATGAACCAGGCTTTTTGTGTGGACCATGATTTAGAAATAAAATTTTCTTTACCTATTTTAGGTCATGTGTCGTATCTTAGAAGTTTAGTATGTTGGGTTTTTTTTTTTTAAATAGCAAAACATATTAAACAGTTTTATGTTTTGCCTTCAAAGCACAGTAATGGAAAAAATCAGATCACACAGGAGATTCTGCCCACGCTTACTAGCTAGAATCATAATAGCATATGTTAATGTATACTATCTAATGGACTTTTAATTCCCTTATAATTTAAGGAGTTATAAAGAGAAAGGAAAAATGTGGGGGNTCTGGGAGAAGGTATTCTATAGACATGGCGTGGAAACACTTGATATTGTAGTCATGACATTGCATGGGATGAACCAGGCTTTTTGTGTGGACCATGATTTAGAAATAAACATTTTCTTTACCTATTTTAGGTCATGTGTCATATCTTAGAAGTTTAGTATGTTGGTTTTTTTTTTTTAAATAGCAAAACATATTAAACAGTTTTATGTTTTGCCTTCAAAGCACAGTAATGGAAAAAATCAGATCACACAGGAGATTCTGCCCACGCTTACTAGCTAGAATCATAATAGCATATGTTAATGTATACTATCTAATGGACTTTTAATTCCCTTATAATTTAAGGAGTTATAAAGAGAAAGGAAAAATGTGGGGGAAGAATAAGAGGGTATCAGTATTCAGCAAGAATACATTCATAATTTTTGAAGCTTTAATTTGTAGGAAAAAGTAGATTTATGTTTATGTTAGAATAGCACTACTATTACACCTTTTAGAGAGATGCTCACTATTCAAGTACACAGTTTGAAACTGGGGAGGAGAATTTCCTCTTTCAAAGGGGATTTTGCTCAAAAGAAGTCAGAGAAAACAGACCCAGCTTATCCTCCTTTCTGATTGATTACTCTATAGGAATATCAGTCTGGAAAGCAGGATTAGGTTCACATGAAAGTGGAAAAATTGAAATTATTTAATCACTGGGGCACAAAAAAGTCTCCTCTCTCACCAACTTTATAACATTGTTAGTTTACTGAGCTGATTCTGGGAAGAAAGTAAAGCAATCAAGCAGTTTACAGTAAGCTCTGTTTTACTTCATGCTTTGGAAAGTAGGCATGTATGATATTACAGAGATTGTGTCCAAAAAATCCACCTTACTAAATTGTTCCCATGTTCAGTTTTAAATTGGTAAAGATATAATTCTTATTTAAAATCATGTTTTAAAGTGACCCAGAATTACTTTTTCACTTAAAAGCACATCACAGCCTTAAGCTGCAATGACTCTGGACATTCCTGGGTTAGGTGCAACTTCTGTTTGTCCCATTAGAAAGCTAGAAACAGTCTTTCCAGAGGTATAAATCATATGGTTTTAGCTCTTAAGTATCACAAACACCAGATCTTAAACCTGTCACTAGTGTTGGAAAGTATATTAGGCATAATAGAGCTGAGACAATGTAATTCTGAAGAGGAATTTCTATTTTTTACTAGAAGATGATAATTCATTCTAGGCTCTTGTTTCTCTGAAACATGGCAGCTCAGTGCTTTGGCATGTTAAAGAAAGCATATGCTAAAGTAATGTCAGGCGTCTTTGATTACAAGCAGAGTGGAAAGGCTGGAAACACTAACCCCAGCCTATGAAGGCATTTAATCTCCTACTTATATTTAAGCATGTGCTTTGAGATGGACATCTCCTGCCTGAAGTTAAGGAATTCTTACATTTCACTGGAAATTTCTTCTGCAGATATTATCTAAAATTATTAGGACAAAAGCTATATATGCAACATTAGCAAGCTTCCATTTCTAATTCCATTGCCCTGAGTGGAGAAAGGGCAGAAGGAATGGAGTATTCTCCATCCTGTACACACAATCAGTATTGCCCCAGTATGGACAGCATACACATAGCATTTCTGCAGCATCCCTCCAGAAGCTAATGAATACCCCAGAAACAGAAACCATCCCACACATCTGGAGATAAAACTGTCTACAAAGGTGAGCATATGATGTACCACAAAATAAAAATCTATTCCCCCAGTACAGAGAGTAATTCTTTTCTTGCAGAAAACCAGCAAGAATCCTAACCAGATCACCTTGATGGATGCATTTCACTGGAAATATTAAACCCATCTTACAAAAGCATTTAAATATATCTTTAATTTTCTTTCAGTTCTCAAATACTTTGCTGAATTAAGGCTCAAGCAAGTATTATATGTGAAAGAATTAATTCTAGTTTATGCATATTTGCATGTGTGTAAGTAACTCTGTTTAGGTCAAGTAAAATAATTGCAGAGACAAGCATGTTAGCAGCAAAGTGACCCTTTAGAAGTCCTAAAAAACTACTCTTGCAGTCCATAGTCCAACATTTAATAATGCTGAACTTGATAAGGGATCTCAGAACCTGAAAAAGGAGATCTGAAAGGCACCTTTATAAAAAACAATTGATTTGCTTCATTTCATTGAAATGGCTAATGCTTTGATGGTTCATATTTACAATAGCTTGTCCTGCTCTTCAATGGAGTTGATATGTTGGAGTCTTTAACACCATAAACTTGATCAAAACTTCCTGGGTAATAAACAGAGCGGATTCAAGATGTGAGCCCCCTCCCCATCATGCTACTGCAGCCCATCTGTGTGCCAATTTGTAACTAAAGACATCAAGAAACGTGTTCTTCATGCTCAGATGCCCTTGGTAGTTGAAAATAGTTCTGAGAGCTCAATATGCAAACTGGGTTCAGAGTCTGAAAGACTTCAGAGTGAAAGATTTGACCTTCTATAGCAAAGGCTGTAGCTTGGCTAAATCCGTTACTGAGACCAGAGTTTTTACACACTTCACAATGCAAACTGGATTTTAAATTTAGCCTGGTTTAAAAAACGGAACAAAACAAAAACAAAGTACACCAACCAAACCCAACTTTCTCCCTGCCTTTCAGCAAAGGGTAAGCTTCTTGCAACCATCCTAGAACTTACACCAAGTTTCCATCATCATGTATAGCCATATTTGGGGAGTAAGGATAACGTGTGGAGTTGATTGAAGGTTTTGGCAGCACCAAAATGAAACTTTGACTTCTCACTTGAACCAGTATCAAGTCATTAAAGAACAACAATCCCCCTCCCAAAGCTGGTTTTGTCATCTCTGAGAACATTTGATGGTATCACTGCCACTCCCCATCCACAAGAGTTCTGATCAGATAGGCAACATCTCAGTGAATGCACACCTGAGCAGTTCCTTCAAAGGAACTCATCATCATGTCTGCTCTCTTAATTATTTGTCAAAAGAGTAAACAATAGGATCAAATAATACATAATCCAGAGTCCTGTAATGCTACAATAATAGCATGGCAAGTGGGTTTGAAAACCAGGTAAATACACTAAGAGCAAGGCTACTTATCACAGACTTTCTATGCTCACACATCTCACTGAATGTTTTTTGTCACACTCAATTTCAAGTAACTTTGAATTTTTAGGTGTGTATTAGCAATCATATTTAAGTCTGACTGTTAAAGCTACCTCCTTGCTCACTGTCTCAAGGGTATTTCTGAGACTTAACAATTATACACTATTTATATTAGAGAATTATAGTGGAAGTACTTGCTGCTCTCACATTTCATTTTGTCACTTCCTTGCAAATCACTGGAGGCACAAAACATATTTATAAGCCTGGAGATATGCAGATAGCTGTCCAGTGTTATTGTCACACAGAATCAGTGCCTGGCTCCCACAGACTATAAAAATGTAACTTTATAAAGCTGGCTCAGAATCATGACCTCCATCACAGACATTTCAATATCAGTATTTCTTTGTGTGACTACAGACTTACTAAATTCTCTGAGCAAAACTTGGCCCCACATTCAAGATACTGCCATTACAACCTACAAAAAAATATTTCACTTTATTCTTATTTACTAATGTTATATTTTAAAATTAAAAAAAGAAAAAGGGGGAACCAAACAAAAATGCAAGAGGTTTTCATTCAATATGTTCTGCTCAACATACCACTGTGTAGCAGCTTTATGGATTGGTGTTCCTAAGTATGAATTGCCTTTTCTTTATTTGTGCAAGTCTGGCTCTCCTTTCGACTTCCTTAATTGCAGGCATTCTTTTAGCCATACATTTAATTGGTTCAAAGTATAGCTTTATTATGTTGCTCTTAAAGCAAGTTATATGAATTGCTAGGGAGGAAAACAGATTTATTTTCTAATAAAATGCAAGTCTATGTGTCTGGTCTTCAAGACAGACCATGCTCTGTTATGTGGTTCAGCATAAATTTATTTATTTTTTGTAATGGTTTTCATATAATAATAAAATGTAACTAATAATAAAAATACAGATAAAATACAGAAAGTATTATAACAATGGAATGCCCTCCAAATGGAAGAAAATGGTTAACCCAGGTGAGTAGAAAAGGGTTAAAAAAAATTGCAGGAATTCAAGAAGCTTAGATGACTTTGGAAACAGAGATCAAAAACAAAGAGACTGGAAGTATAATTAACTCCATTACTGCTCAGTCAAATGAAAACAGCTGTGACACCCCGTCTTATTTATGACAGCAGCAAATAGCTCTATTCCCTTGCTGGTTATTGCTGTAGGACAGCAGTGGTTCTACAGCAGGTGAAATAGAAACAAGCTGCTAATATTTATGTCACTAGATCAGGTTATGGATACAAGATTTATGCAAAAGTTCTATGGAAATATCTAAGTAGCTTTTATATCTTCCTGCACCAATCTTTTTCCAATAGCAAACTAAATATCTCTTTATTAAATATGATCCTGTGCTCTGAGTAGTATTGTGGCACAAAGGCAGCTCCCCCACTTCTAAAGATGAGAATGTGTTTCTATCAGAAACCCCATTTTGTTCACTCCTAAACATAAATAAAAAGCCATTTAGGTCTCAAAGCCACTCATTTATTTGCAGATCCAGCTAGATTTTGTCAATATGGAATGGGATATGTAGTAGGTTGATAATAAAACTGTTTGCTGCACTTCAAAGAGCCCAGGTTTGCTTTTAAAAGTATGGAAAGACAGCAAGAAAATAATTTTCAGATTAAAGCCCTTATTTTATTAGCAAATGTCATTAAATCAGATGCTATCTACTTTGATATTAAAAATGTGAGTGGGAAGATTTTCCTACAGCTGCATCCTGCAGCTTTAATCACTGTGCTTCCTACACCTAATCAGTCTTCTTACTCAAACTGCCCATTAAATAATGGCTGAGAAAGAAGATTGTCAATAAAAAGACAGAAAATAAAGCAAGTAGGTTGTTGCACACTTCATCCCTAACCTTTTACCCTCTCCCCTGCTCATTGACCTCCCTCCTCCCATTCCCCTCCTGAGGCTGCTGTGCTCCCCAGCTCCACAGTGTGTTGGCATTTGCTTGCTTCCCACCGCAGTGCCTACCTGCACCTCCACAGATCCAAACCCCTTTAGCTGGCCATCCCTCTTTCACTGAGCACCAGGAGTTTGCTCTCTAAGCAACTTGCTTTGGTCCTATGTAGCCAGAACCCCCCTTCAACAGCCATTGCCTTCCAGAGGCTTGCAGCTACTTCTTCTGTCCTCCCTTTCAAAAGAATCCACCTCCTCAATGTACCCCACAGATCCCACAGCAGAGACATCAGTGGCATAGGAGGCACCCGATCCCTCTCCTACTACAATAGCATATGCCCAAATGGTCCTTCCCAACCCTCCTAAAAATCTCTCTTTTTCACTTATGTGTGTTCAGCTTAAGAGAAACATCAGGAAACAGCTTCTGCTGTATGTCCATGCTGGAATACCTCTATGGTGCTGTGCCACCATCTCCAAGTCACATGGAAATAATGGTGTAGCTGAAGTTGGGGCTCAGACAGACATACACCACATGTCTGTGTTCTCCATCTAAATCTGACTTATTTTTGCTTTATTTCTCAATAATAAACAGTGTTGATGATATTCCCTTCAATCTGTAGTACTTAGCAACTGCATACCCAAACAGACATGACATCAAGATGACCACAAGGATTTCAGACACAGGTAGAAACAATACTGCCTTTTTTCTACCACACAAATATGTGGATCTAGAGGGTTTAGCACTACCTCCTATTTCATTTTCACTGAAAAATATGTGCAGAAATCCCTTATCTTAGGGAATAAAGGTCCTCATTCCTGCCTACTACAAAGACCCAGATAATTTGTGCAAATAATGCACAGAAAAGTAGTACTGCAATCATGAACAAGGTCAATGCATGCCTAGATGTGGACCAAAACCCAAACTCTCAGATCTCACTAAGATCTCAGATAATTTTCTTGCTTCCAGGAAAGAACTCACATTTCTTGGCTTTCAGTCTCCCTGCAGCTGCAGCATCACCATTGCAGCTGTGAAAGCAACACAGAGCTGTGCTGGCAGGGCTGGGCTTCCCACAGAGCCATCCCTATGAATGCTCCTCCGAAAGCTCTTGGAGAAATAAGTGTCCCTAGCAGCCATAGCCGTGTGGGGTCAGTCCCTTTCTGCCACAGCATCACTGAGAAGACTCAATATGGGATTTTCCATTTCAGTTTTGTGGAGAGGGTCAGATTCTAAAAATTATTATGGAATTCCAATTTTACTTTTTCTAAGTGAGTTATTTTGTCAATAGCAAATTGCAGCCAGCTCTAGGTAGCTGTTTGCTCTGTGAAAGGCCCCCAAGGAGAAGCATAGAAGACCCAGATCACAGTGAAGGACTGAAGTGGTCATATGAAAGGCAGAGTACAAAGGATGCTGCAAAGGGCGCAAAGCCAAATATCTTCAAATCTCTGGCCAGATACCTGAGGCACAGAGAGGGGCTAATATCCTCAGAATCTAAAAAGCCTTGCACCCTGTCAGGCCAAAGCCAGAGGATCAAAGGACAACCAAGATACCAGCTCCGACAGTGAGCCCTGGACCACCTTCTCAAGAAAACATCCTTCTCTTGCCTTCCACAAAAGGTTATGGCCAAACCAAAGAATACGGTTGATGCAATAATGTATGTGTTGATACAGTAGACTTCACCACGACATTGTTCTGGATGTTTTGTAGCTTCCCAATAACATTACTATAAACTCTTCTGTATTACAATAGCAAAATTAGATGATCACAACTGTTACCCATGAAGAAGCACATAATGCTACCAATAATCAGCACAGGGATAAATTAGAAATTATTTTGTGGCCTTAATATCAGAGAAACACAGCAGTTTCACTGCTTCTGGTGTATCCTCCCAGATTTGGCCTATAGTCTAAACACAGGCAATTTTTAAAACTTAGAAACAAGGAATACAGACTAACCTGCAGCAATTCTGTTGATCTTTCAGCAACATAATCAAGAGAAGAATGTAATTCTATGAGGTATTCATGGTTTTAGAAATTAAAGGTTGAAGGAGGTGATCCTGCCCCTCTATTCTGCTCTCATGAGACCTCACCTGGAGCATTGTGTGCAGTTCTGGCGTCCTCAACATTAAAAGGACATGGAGCTGTTGGAACAAGTCCAGAGGAGGGCTATGAGGATAATCAGGGCACTGGAGCATCCCCTGTACGAAGACAGGCTGAGAAAGTTGGGGCTGTTCAGCCTGGGGAAGAGAAGGCTGCATGGAGACCTCAGAGCAGCCTTCCAGTATCTGAAGGGGGCCTATAGGGATGTTGGGGAGGGGCTTTAGGGACTATAGTGACAGGACAACGGGTAACAGGTTCAAACTTAAACAGGAGAGGTTTAGATTGGATATAAGGAAGAAATTCTTTCCTGTTAGGGTGGTGAAGTGCTGGAATGGGTTGCCCAGGGAAGTTGTGAGTGCTCCATCCCTGGCAGTGTTCAAGGACAGACTGGACGAAGCCTTGGGTGGCATGGTTTAGTGTGAGGTGTCCCGGCTTATGGCAGGGGGGTTGGTCCTTTCCAAGTCTAACTATTCTATGATTCTGTGAAGTAAATACGATGCAATTTAATATAATTTATCCAGAGAGTAGAAATCTGATAGTATTCCAAATCAAAACATGAGAGCTAAACGTAGTTACTTTAGCTATAAAACCCCCCATTTGAGTAAGACATACTGCACTTAGTCAAAATAACAGCTAAATATCAGCATGCATTTCTGTATAGGAGCTTCTTTGGTTTTAGTATAGGAGAGCTATACTGTTTCTAGTGAAAGGAGAAAGACAAGTCTTTTAATTAACTGCTGTAAAGTGCTTATTAACCTCAAAATAAATTAATTTATTTATCTGTCCCTAGTCCACATCACTGAGATGACACTAGCAATTAAAAACCAGATAAACTGTTACGAGATTTAATACACTGAGGCAACTGAGTTCTTAAGTTGGCAACAATAGAGATATCAAAACCCACCACACTGTTAAGATACTACTTTAAAGATGAGACCTCATATACCAAATTTCAACAGCAAGTGATTTCTTAAAGTCAAACCATAAACCCTAAAACTGGGATTTCATAGAAACACTATTATACTTGTGCAGTTTTCAATTATTCAGATGCTCATGGCCCAACAAATTGAATAATGAATGCAGTAATGAATTGAACCCTGACAAGATGATAACAGAAAATATTGTGAGTAGTCAATACACAGCGGAACTCACATACAGAAAGATCCCTCAAAGAAATAACTTGTTTGAAGGACACATTTTCTCCTGAAATCCAAGACTTGCAGGAAAATGTGTGCAGGAGTTGCTATTAACAAATAACTGCTAAACGCATAAACTTGCAGAACAGTATATTGCTAGTGACCGAACTGTGAATCATAATCATAAATAGACTGCTTATATTTTCTGTGGATGTAGGTTATGCATTTCATTATTGCTTTTTTTTTCCTCTCTCTAATGCCACAGAGAGAGAAAAAGAATGGCCATATAAATTCTTAAACACTTTAGCTGCAGGCTTAGCCTTGGAGGTGTGATGATATTCCACAGATGCTAAAGCACACAGGTCCTAACAGTATTTAATACATTTGCATCCACACTGCAAGCCAGAAACATAAATAATAGAAATGATAAATATACTATTATAAAAAATGGCAATAGGTAATGCATGTTTATCTCTCTGCTAGTGTTTAAAGGCACAATGTAGGCAGCTGGCAAATGCCATGTTTAAAGAAAACATAATTTCTTATTTCTGTGAAACAGTGAAAGAAACTGACCATTTCCAGTATCTAAAGAAAAACCCCAGTAACTCAAGAACCAGATGGCACAGCCCACCCTTCAGTAGCATCTCCAAGTGCTCCATTTCTGTATGAACACCTCTCCTGGGTAGTGATAGCTCCTCAAAAATCTGCATCAATTGGGAACACGTCTCCAGTATGGGCACACAGTTCCTACCACACACAGTTCCAAGCTTACCGTCCTTTCAGAAGCTCCTATGCTCTCACACTGTATGAACTCTCCCAGGACCACCTCAATGAAAATCTGCAAGCTAGGTTACAGAGTATGCTGAGTACGCTCATCCCTTCTTGTGAACTTAAAGGGATTTAGTCAGCACTCAACACTTAGAAGACCTGATCTTACACCATGGAGAAGTTCAGATCTCTGCTACAGTCCTGTAAATTCCATAACTAGCTACATGGATGGAAGAAATAAAAATATACAGGCGTATATATCTAAACTGTGTGTGCATGATTTTTCTTTATTAGTTTTCTCTCTTAACAGAGGAATAAACCAGGCATATTCAGCAGACTAGCACTGAAAAGGCAAGTCTGTCAATAATGAATTGACTTTGAAAGCAAGATGCTTTAATAAAAATCACTGTAATTACACTTAAAAATCACTTATGTTTTTATTTCAGCATTTTCAGTACTCTGCTGGTAGTAAGTGACCTCCAATCATACCCTAAACATTAAATTGCACCCTTTGCCTTCTCATTCTTATTCAGATTTTTTTTATTTTTTTAACAGGTCTGCCACTGTTCCCTTTCCATGATCATTTCTTTCCAGTATTTTACTCACGAGTTGTGGCAGCTTGCATTGCTTACCAAATTAAATATCCTATTATTGAAATCATGATCTATCAGCAAAACCACACTGATTTGTGTTTACTATTAATATTTTACAGCTCAAAGCATATTTTCCTAGCCAGAATAATGATTTGCTACTTAATTCCATCATTTTAGGTCAAATGAAGCCAGTGGGATGGTTTACTTTATATGGCAAAACTCAGTATAGCAAAGGGATATAATTCTTCACTAAAGAGAGAAACTTTTGAAGAATTTTAGCTGAATTATTGCTATCATCCTTAAATCCAATTTAAGGCAGTGGGAACTGCCCCAAAGAGATACTAATAACTAATCTGAGCACAGTTTCAACCTGTATAACACTTCTGCATTTTTGTTCCCACAAAAGAGCTGTGAACTGGAGCGTTGGACTCTCCAGATGAAAGACATCTTGTAAGTATAAACCTGCTATTTTATGATAGTCTCAGTTGGCTCTGTACAATAAATCTTCATCACATGAACTTTTCTCAGCAACTCTTAGGGCCAGCACTGCTTGCTGCTGGTGTTTCAGGGTACACCCCCTGCAGCAGCATCAGAGCAGTTCAGTGATTTTCACCTCCCGACACACCACAGGGCAACATTTATGCAAGCAGTTTATGCTGATGCTAATACCTGGATTATCAACATAAATCTACTGCTCAATATGGGAAAAATTTCTAATCCCTGTATCATGCTCCTAAAACTCAAAATAGCAGCTTACCTGAAACTTCTACCCTATAGAGCAGCTCCATCTTCTCCAAGACCTAAAATATTAGATCGTTCGCACTTCAAATAAGACTATGTCAGAGCCTCTGCCAAATCCCAGCTATGTGAATTACATGCTGCCCACTTAAGACTGTTGCCTGAATGCTGATCCCAGCTATTTCAGGCACACACAGCACCTCTCTTCACCCTCATCCCCACAATGTTGCACCATGGGGCCAGGCAGTGCTGGGGAAATGTCTCCTCTTCTCATTCAATGAGGAGATGCTGCAAAGCATGAAGAGATACCCATGAAATGAAAAGGCCTGTTAAAGTGTCAGATGTTATTTAACATCCCTTTCAACATGTTCATTTTTATATTTCTATGAGGAGAGGTAAAACTACAGCAGTACTGAGAGATGAAGGGTTATGCTGCAAGCATTGAAGAAGATTGCACATCTTTGATCAGAGCCAAACACTGAGGAAACACCTTCAGGACACTCCAGCTACGTGTTGGTGTACTCTGAGGAGCTCTGGAGCTCACTTTCTTTGGGGGAGCTGACCCTTGCTTTGGACACTTTTATCATCCCTATAAAAAATGTTTTTACTCCAAGGGCTTCTAAAGATTATCCAAGGGGTATGGGTCATGTTATTTATTAAAACAAACACATATTGGTACTCGCACTTACACAAAAAAAACCCAACAAAACCAGTAACAGCAACAAATCTTTGGTGGTAAACAAATTGAAATAACAGAAGCCAGTTTAAGATAGAAACGTAGAATGGCTTGGGTTGGAAAGGATCTTAAGATCATCTAGTTTCAAACCCTTGCCATTGTCAGGAACACCTTCCACTAGACCAGGTTGCTCCAAGCCCCATCCAATTGTCCTTGAACACTGCCAGGGATGGGGAAGCCACAGCTTTTCTAGGCACCCCGTGATGGAGTATTTCAAATAAGAGAGTCACTCTTTCTTCTACAGATCCACTCTCAGTCCAAGTCTGTTCTTTATCCTACACCTCTCTCCCAGTAACCTTTCCCATTTACTGAATGGCAACTTTAAAAAAACAACAGCACTTTTACGACAAACCACATTCACTTCAAAAAAAGAACTGGAATTTGGGGGGGCATTGTTTTTGGTTTTGGGGGGCTTTGTTTTATATTTGCACATATGTACTGTGCCTNTTTACTGAATGGCAACTTCAGTGCCCTTTAAAAACAACAGCACTTTTACGACAAACCACATTCACTTCAAAAAAAGAACTGGAATTTGGGGGGGCATTGTTTTTGGTTTTGGGGGGCTTTGTTTTATATTTGCACATATGTACTGTGCCTCTAAGTACATATTTTTAACTGTATACAGTCCTAATATAATTCAGCACCCAATGAGAGTTCACTTGTTGACAGAGCACATTTTGTTGGCCTTGCCTTCCAGTGGTGGAGACGTACTACTGATTCAAAAGCAACGTACCCTTCAGGAAGCCCCTAAGCTTCATCTAAGCTTAAATTTCAAGTAAACCTGGTGCTGGTATTTTGCACAACTATTAATATTACTTCATGAGCATCTAACCACCTGATATATGCAATTTATCACACAGTTAAACACTTCTGCAGGAACTTTTTTATCTTATTGATACATTACTGGTGAGCAACTGGATTTACACAGCAGAGTTATATGCAAACTCCACAAACAAAAAGACAAGCAGTATTTAAAACTGCAGGAATGTTTATAAACATCATGTTATTGCCTAATTGTTACAGAAAAATTAAACGTTAAACAAGGTTTTATTAAACCATAGGTTCTATGAGATCTTCTCTTCCATGAGATTGTTCTCATGTTTCATTTTACTAATCCTGAAAACACTACTTGAAATAAACATAAAATAAGGAGCAGTTTGCTGGTTTAATATTTTTCTGGTTTGGGAGTGGGGTGGTTTGTTGGGTTTTGTTTTGGGGGACATAATTTAACTGAGAAGCATAATTATGCTTCTCAGATACATTTACTAATCCAGTAAGTTGTAAGTGCATAACTTGAAAATCTAGTGTATAAACCAGTTTTATCTAATGTGCTAAGACAGACCAGGTTAAGGAATGCTTTTCACTTACTTACTGAATATACTAACTTTATCTATTAAACAGATAGCTCCACTCCAGAAGCGTCTGGTTTTGAATCAGATCCGTTATACATACAGAGCTGGTCCCAGATACTTCAGAGATGAATTTATAAACCTTATGGTAGCCTTCCCATTGAAGTATGAATAGCCATGCTTGTGTTACAGATGGGTAAACATCTGTCCATGTGCTTTCTGGAGACCATATCCTGGGGATATTAAGGCTGCTTAGCCCTTTCAAGGGTACAGAATCATAGCTACAGCAATTTATTGGTGTTAGAGCAGAACTTAGACCTCTCCATAGGAATTCCCAACCCCTGCTCTAGTTACTATTACCCTAAACCAAACTTGCACAGCAATGAGAAAACTGCTTCCAACTGAACACCACACACAAATCCAGACATTTGCAAATAAAAAAAACAGACATTATCCAGAATGAACACACTTTCCCCTCCCTCCTTTCTCTCCCAAGCAGAATATTAAGACAAGAGAAACATCCTTTCTTGAGCCTTAAGTCACTCTCCCTTGGCTGAAAGCACTCTATCTGTCACAGAAAGAACATGCATTGTGCTCTTCACCTGTCATTCCACCCATCTGTGCCAGACAAGCCTTTTCCTGTCACAGAGACATAACCCAACGCTGAAGGAGTCCAGCTTGAATAGAGAAGACCATTGTGATTTTGGTGGGACTTTGAACACTTAACGTCTTCCCTGCCTTACTGCTCTCCCAGGAGATCAGATTAAGAGAAGTCAGTGCAGCACAACACACAATGCACTTGCACATTTGAGATGTGTTTAACAAGCACAAACAAGTCCCTGGGAATATTAAATAATAAAATAAAGAAGGAAGGTGAGGGGAAAGCAGAGCAAAACTCTCTGATCATTAGTGTAAACCTAGTTCTTGGCACGTTATGGAAAATTAGTAGCTTTTAAGAAAGGGCTTTTAATTGCTTAATCTAGGTAATGTGGACAATGGCATACGTGTTTTATTTTAGGGTCTATCTAGCCCACTCAGAAAATGTAATGGACCTAATTTTCATTTAGTATAGGTCTGTGCAGTTCCTAAAACATCTAAATGGCTATTAATTTAATCAGGTAATTTAACTATAGCTCTAGAAAAGGCCACCAGCTAGTTGTCACGCAATGATTATGAGGATGACATTTCTATCCCATGATGCCAGAGGCAGACTTTGATACATCATTTTCTTTTTGAAGGTTAAACTCAGATAACCTGCCTTTGGCATTTAATTAGCTACATATTAAACACTCTTTTAATAATAAAATGATTAAAAATTTTATTGCTTCTCAAATGAGGCCTTTTTAGATAGATTTAATGACTTGGTTAGAGCACTGTAGTTTGTGAACCAAACCTTAGTTAGACCAGTATATAGTATAATGATATGCTTTACAGCTTGCAAAATCTGTATTTTATTCAAATGACTGCCATAATCATTTTGGGTAAAACTTATAATGCATTCTTCTGTATTTTTAAGTGTAACTGTTAAATGTCATTGAAAAGTAACCCAGAACCAACTGATTTCAGGATTTAAAGAAATTATCAAATTCAGCTATAGTTACATTAAGCTGCGGTAGGATTAATGTACTGTATTTTATACAGAAATTGTTTATAGTTTAAAAAGAATCATTTTTTCACAGTTCTGTATCTATAAGAAAACCAGACAAAACCCCTCATGTTCACCCAGCATTGATGGAAATGCATGAAGTGCTTGACAGTCTCCAATCTTTGCTTTGGTATAAAAATGTTGGCAATTTAATGAAAACTGACACAAAAAAAGATAATATTTTTCCCATTCCTGCATGGTAATAACAATGCCATGACTGTAAAATAGCTGTAAAGATAATAATTCCATGGGCTGTGCCCACAGAGCAAGTAGCACTATAAGGCAAAGCAAGCACATGGCATTTAAAAGTATATATATTTTATGCCTCTCTATACTTCACCAAATAATTACATGATCTACAGATTAAGATAGTTACTAAAAGCTCAACTTTTTGCACCGAGTTTGGCCCACCAAAATCCCATCACCATCACAGACAGAACTAGGTCATTTACTTACAGGTAGTTAGTTATTGGCAGAGAAGTATAATGTGGGAATCAACCTGCCATCCTGTCCCCTTAAAAGTGGTCTCTTAGGGAAGTAGTACATTGCCAGAACACTGACAATAAAGTCATGGATAAAGAGGGAAGTTCATTTCCAAGTCCTTCAACCTAGCACTTTTCATGAGCATAAAAATGAAGTAGAAAAAACAAGAACAAATCCAGTGAGGAACAGAAGTATTATCTTTTAAACTGTACTGCTTTGGTCCCAAGTATTTGTGGTTCTCCAAAGACTTCGACCATGCTAGAAATAAAAGTGTTTCCTCAATGTCTACTCAATCCAGTCATGAGAAAGTAAAAGCCTGTCCTTTACAGGAAGGTAGGACAGATTATTTCCTTTGCCAAGATCTATTTGATAAAGGAAAATGGTGAGGCCATCAGGACTGTGGTTATGCCCTTTTAATTCTCAAACTGCCTTAGTCCCTGTTCAGATGTAAATTAGACAATCTAGAAGTTACTCTGCTTACAGTCTCAGCTAAGCACACCACAGGGAATAGTGGTCTACTTCTCTCTGTTTTCCCCATGCCTCCTGAGTGAGGGCAGGCAATGATGTGGTAAGGTATTCACTAGTGCCCTCCTCATCACTGACATCCACACAATTTTACATCTCATGTATGATGTAAGAAACCACATAATCTAAACAGTCAGGATAAATGGTCATGTCAGGGCCACAAGTGTGCCAACAGGCTCTAATTGCCCTGACCAGCCTCTTATGCCTTTATTTTGCCCTGGCTTGTCCTTGGACTAACTTTGGAACCACAGTCTTGGACTGTTGGTTGACCCTGGTTGCTGGTTTTGGACTTGGTCTACTCCTCTTGTTCAGATATGGTGGGGCTGAGAAATCCCTGTCTGGGCTTTCCTTGTTATCCTTGCCTCCTGTCTCATCTGCCCTTGGGAAGCAGCCTGCTCCTGATGCTCCC
This sequence comes from Agapornis roseicollis, assembly GCA_002631895.1. Classification (NCBI taxonomy): domain Eukaryota; kingdom Metazoa; phylum Chordata; class Aves; order Psittaciformes; family Psittacidae; genus Agapornis; species Agapornis roseicollis. Next base: position 61,851 of record NDXB01009517.1, read on the forward strand.
AGACGGGTTCCTGGTGAACACATAACATTGGGGTTTTTTTTGTTCAGTTGGTTGTTTCTTTTCCACTGGATACACCTGTGTTGTGTTTTAAGGCCAGGCAGTAACTCAGAACCACGCAGCCGCTTGCTCACTCCCTCCCTTTCTTCCTCCCCCCACTCCAGGACAGATGGGGAGGAGAATCGAAAGAATGTAACTCCCACGGGTTGAGATAAGAACAGTCCAGTAACTAAGGTATAACACAAATCACTGCTGCTGCCACCAATAACAATAATGATAAGGGATATAACAAGGGAAGAGAATACAACCACTCGCCACCCTATCACCGATACCCAGCCCAACCCAAGCAGTGATCTAGCCCTTCCAGGTAACTGTCCCCAGTTTATATACTGGGCATGACGTGCTGTGGTATGGAATATCTCTTTGGCTAGTTTGGGTCAGGTGTCCCGTTTCTGCTGCCTCCTGGCTTCCCCTGCTCCCTGGCAGAGCATGAGACTCAGAAAATCCTTGGTCAGAGTAAACATTACTTAGCACCAACTAAAAATGTTGGTGTTATCAGCACTGTTCCCAGGCTGAAAGTCAAAACCACAGCTCTGCATCAGCTACTAAGAAGTAGAGAAACATCTACTACTGCTGAACCCAGGAAAACCTGTAAAACATAAAATGTGGAAATAACCAAGCTAGACTGGACTAAACCAAGTTAGGTAATGAAACAGGTACAGTTGTATTAGAATGATATTTTTCAGGGGCTAGTATATCCCTGTGAGAAGCTTGGGCAGTCTGGCTCCTTATAACTGTTAAGACTTACTGTAGATGGCTTATTACGGTATTATGCTGTTATATCGACATTCCTAACATGCTCTCCTTGAGATTTTTTTGGACGCACCTAATTTAAATTAATTACAACTTCTTTGTGCCTCATTATATGATATGGTAGAAGGGGTAAGAGATGCTGCAGCTCATTTGATGCTTGCAGCAGCTAACCCATGAGACAAGATAAGACTTTAGAGGTGCTTTCCTGATAGCCCAAAGATGCTACCATATCGTGCATTTACGTTTTGCAGCCAAGGCAAAAACCTTGGCAGAGAGGACCCCTACAGAAATGTTTCTAGAAGAAATTGTAGTAGATACATGAAGAGAAACAGGTAAGGTTATCTGTTCTTTGGGGAGTTCTTATGAAGGCAAATGGAGAACACCATTAGAGTGTTACCATTTCAGTATGCCTCTATTTTAATAAAATGCTATTAAGGGAACCAGAATTATGTACAAAGAATTGAAGGTTCTTGAGGCTATTTCTTTTCATGTGATCTTACGCTGCCCAGTAACAGCTTGGCAAGGAAAAAGCTTTCTGGTTGCACAGTAAACTAAGCTGATCCCTTTCATCAGCAAGACTTTCGATGTCATCCAATTATGCCCTAAATAGCAATTGAAACATAAAAAACCCAATCAGCAACTTTCCAGCACCCCTCCAGTAGCTGAAGCTGGAGGGGTGTTGGATGAAGATTAAACCCCATTTAATTTGCTGAGAAAGGGTAGTAATGCAACTTTGTACAAATTAGAAGGTAATCACATAACAAGACTTCTAGCTTTCCAGCATCATCAGCTGCTTTAGAACATAACAGATAGTATATGCAATGTGATTTGGACCTATACCTTATACTTTAGCTCTAAGTTACCTGCAAAGTAGTAGCAAGTACAAAGTGGAGCTGGAAACAAAGCACACTGCACTCAGGAGCCATAGGAATTTCAGATATTCAAGCCCACATTTCTAAGTAATATTTAAAAACCCCACCAAACCATGAAACAGAGCTCTCTAATGTTATAAACCCATCCCATGACTGAGAATGGGCAAACTACTATTTGTAAGAGAAAGCACACAAATAGCACTCTGCTAGCAACAATGAGCTATAACACTGAAATGAAACAAAAAAAAAAAAAAAAAACCCAAACAAGGAAAAAGGAAGATGAGAGGCTCCCACAGAAAAGGTTAATGCAAATTTTCTTGAGGCAAATAGAATCTTTCCTTTGGCTTCAATGGAGTTTCTGTGAGGAACCGACTGAATTTAAGAGGTAGTTTTTTGCCAATATTAACTGGAAACAGAACATGGTAATTAGACTAGAGCTATAGGCACTGAACTTTCAACCAGAATTTTATATATGCTATTTTTAATTAGACTGTATAATATCTAAGCAGTTCAAGAATAGAGCTTGTGCACTGGCTGGTAAATTACCTATGAACCTACTGTACATCTAATCACTGGGAAGGATTCCAAATTTACTTCCAGAAAACATATGAATTAAGAAAAAATATTTTAAACCCAGAGATCAATATTGCAACTTATTTCAGAAGAATACCTGGTTTCCAGATAGTAAAGCCTCCTTCCCATTCTTACAACACTTACATTTGCTTGTACTTTTCCTTTAGCAAGTAAAAAGTTCCTAAAGTCATGAAAGCCACTATCAGCTTGATACATCTACTTATAAATGCAAAGTCCAGAAAAGCAAAGCATATAGTTTTATTCTTCCTTTAGATCATAAGAAAACATAGAAAGAACATACAGAACTATAAAAAAAAAGACAATGAAGAAGACTCTTGTATCAGAAAGATACACATGGTTTGACTAATAAATGTCTGAGATTTTTAAAAGCATTTGTTTTTAAATTCACACTATTAGTTCAAGATTTGAAATGTTTGAAGAGAAGTCAAGAAAGACAATACAGACACAGGCACACATTTTTACACTTCAGTATTCTTTAGCTCTGACACTAAAAATGAGGTTCAGTGGCTTTCAATTTCTGGGCTTTTCTAGGTACATTTTGGCAAGCTGTTATGCAATGAGTTTTGCTTTTCTTTTAAAGAATGGTTTTTATGGCCAGAGCTAGAAAGCAACTTACTGCTAGTTCCAAGCTCAGAAAAGAAATATCAGTTTGGAATTCCACATAATTAACAGCATGTTAATTTAATTCTCGGCAGAATTAAAACCAAACCAAGAAGGCATAGTAGTATTAGTAGTATTAAACCTTTTTGGCTTTTTCCCTGCAAACATAGAATGAACACCACAAAACCATCAAAAACCAACCAATCATCAACCCCAAACTTCTTTTTCCAAAGCCACCTGAAAAGAATATCTCCTATATGAAGATGAACTTCAGGCCCTGGTGGCCATAGGATAAAGGATTATCACAGGAAAAGGAATAGGGGTCTGGTATCTTCGAAGAACTCTACTTAACCCTAGAATTACTTTTTGTGTCAGGTGGAGAGTTCCTACTGAAAAGCAGTTGCATACTTCCTACCCATGGTCCCTATGGATCCATATTTAACTTCAAGTTATTTTTTCCTGCCATTCTCTGTATAAATTTAGAATCACACGTACAATTTGTTCATGAACCCAAAGTATTAAGCATGAGCTGAGACAACAGAGACATTCTCTTTCAGCATATGCCTTGGCCTCTGCCAGAACCCACATAACCCTTTTGTTTTATTCCCGTTTTATGACTCAGAAAAGTAAAGTCCTTTGAAACAAAGGAGTGTTTCAAATCATTAGGCATACTTTGATCAGACAACAGTCTCATACACAGCAATGAAAGACCAAAGTTGACTGCCTTTGTGACAGTGTCTTAGGAGTGGCAAGGAAGTGATTAGTTTTCTGCTCATAACCTCACTGACCAGTCTCAATCTTTCTTTACCCCCACTATAGTACCTGAAAAAAAAACCTTTCCATATAGGCTAAACATTCTCAGTAGTAGTCTATTTTGCTCAGCTGCTGTGTTCAGCTACATATACAAGAAGCATCACTGCATTTTCAATATTGAAAATACTTTTTCTGCAGCAGCCCCTGTTGCAGGAGAAATGTTTGATACTCCCAGTGAAAGAAAGTATGAGGAATGAATTACAGGTATACAAGTCCAAAGGAGAAATAGCTGCATTTCTTTTGCTTTTAATACAAACTTCCCACAAACATGTACAGCCTTTCCTGTGTAGGATTAGGGCAAGGATTCTTAGTTTCAGAAAATCTTGCCTAACTGCTACCTGCAAAGCTCAAGAGCTTTCCTTTCCTGAGAAGTACATGAAACGCTACTCCCTGCCTACACAAACCCAAAGCTGTTGTTTCTCTGCCCACTTGCTGCTTTGCTCTCTCCCCTCAAGGACAGAATCTTGGGGTTTTACATGTAAATTGTATGAAAATGTAATGCTTTCCAGCTCTTTCATTTATGTTATGCAAAGTCAGTATTCTCCTCTCCAGAATTTAAAGCATACCCAGTGAAACTTGACAGGTAAGGGAGGGTAGGTGGAGGAAGGTCTTAGAGGTCTGAGAAAGTGAATATAATTTACAATGCCTAAACCCATAAAATCTCATTAAATATGTAAAGCCAGCACGGCTACCAGGAGAGGAAACTAGGTAGGGCTGGCCCCAAGCACGGAGGACATGCTCCACAGAGACTCCCAGGTGACCTTCAGTAGGGAGATGACTGTACATAGATGAGCTTTCCCCCACCATGGCAGAAGTCTTTTAGGATGTTCTCCAGAAAGATGAGGTGCTGAGACACTGCTCCATTTCCCCTCCCTCTTCATCAATAGCAGACATATACACATGCAGAACCCACACTTCATCACACCACTCCTTTGCTTGAGAGCGATTGCTGCAGTGAATGAGAAACCATCACCCTGTTGCATACAGTCTAAAGACCATTCCTGTGAACTGTCCATAATTCTTTTTAGTTCTGCTATGAATCTTATTATCTAGTGTTTTGAGCACATTGATAGGGTGTAGGAAGTGTAGCTAGCCTCTGAATTTCCACCACAGCCCAGGAAAGCACATCATGTGGCAGATCTTACCCTGGTGTCTCATTCTTGTTGGAAATTCTTTCCCAAGTCCTCCCAACCTATTTCTAACAAAAGCATTATTAAAGTGGTAAGTCAAAGAAGTGCTCTATTTAAATAACAGTTCTAGAGAAATGCTATTTTTGAGCTTTCCTAAACATACCATGTTCAGTTTGCAGATGGGGCCCATTTCTGTGATGTTAGTAGGCAAAGAGTGTGCTTAAAGACCCCAGGCACCCACACAGACACACACTTCATTGTTTCAGTCATATGTGAATTGGTCAAATAACACAGAACTGATTCCAAGATTTCAAAATGCTCGGTGTTCTCTAAAAGGAGCACTATATGCCTATGATTTGCTATGATACCAACAGAAGTCCATCCTTTCGCTTTTAGTTCCTTATTATTTTCTCCCCCCCCCCCCCCTCTTTTT
>NDXB01009517.1:67277-80176 GCA_002631895.1 Agapornis roseicollis
CCCCCCCCCCCCTTCTGTTTAAGGGCAAGAAACAATATTCCATCTTAAGCACAGCACTCAGCCTTCTGGCTCTGTTATGGATATGAAAAACAAATGCTTGAAAGAAATGCTCTATGCAGTTCCCTAAAATACAAGATGCAGTGAAAGAGCTGTCACAAGTCTTACTATAAGCATAAAGAACAACTCTGAGGTTTTCCCTTTGCATGCTTCACAGCTTATCAATTTATAATGAGACAGTATTCCTAGAAAACCCTCTTTCTTACTTTATAAAGGCCTCGTATTTGAGAATTTTTGAGTGATAATTCAATAGGATTAAATTACACACATGTGACAGCTCAACCTCATTAATGTGGTGCATTGCAGTAAACTGTTGACAGAACTGTCTGGAAGGCTTCTTTGATTTACCAATATGTAACAGCATGGGAAAAGCATTAGTCAACTAGATGAAGATCAATAAGCATTGGGGTCTGAGGGCATTTTACGTTAACAAATGACAACCTAAAAGTGTTTTTGTCACTTGCTCTATTTAGCCCAAGGCAGCCACTGAATAACTAGTACTTGTTAGTGTGATTGACTTACCAAAGTAACAGAAGGGATTATATTTACAAATGTCTGTATGGAAAACATGCCAGAGAAATGTCTGTCTTTTTTCCTCAAAAGATAACAGCTGTTTTGTGGGAAGATGTCTCACAGCTAGGCTGAAACCATTTTTACGTCTCTCCAAACAGCCTGCCAGAGTGCTACATCAATTAGTTCAGTTCAGAAGTTAAAACTAGGTATTTTTAAGCTTAAACCATCTAATTCCATACAGCTGTTGACTACAATAGTATATACAACCTTTTACTAAGCAGAAAATAAGAGGAAGACAGAAGAATGCAGAGGCAGACTCTATGGCTTCCAGTAACACAAAACAACTCTACATGTACATCAGTTTCCGCATATATCCTGTCATTAGCATGCTTAAATAGGAGCTGAAGGATATTTAGAGAACTGATTGCATCATTAAACAGGGAAACTAAAATGCATATGAAAGAGAAGACAAAGTAATGCCAGTAACTTTAAATGTGCAGCTTCCTGAAGGTGTAAATTAATGCAGGCAATTTTAAAGGTGTGATGAAAAGTCTCTCCCCTGATGCACTCAACTGATGTATCTGCTGCATTTTTAAAATTATAAAAGTTAAATACTTGCAAATAGCTCAAGACTTAAGCAAAAGTTTGCACCATGACTTATGGGAAGTGATCTAATGATGGAAAAGTCTATTTAACCAGGTCACATATTAAAAGGATTGGGGGAGGTAGTAGACTTATTCTATGCATCCTCAGTATCACCCACTGCCATGTTCACAGTTCTGTGTCAGTTTACTTCCCTAAGAGGGACTGTCTGCTTGGAAAGAATTAACACATTCCCTGAGAGGAGGAAGTAAAAAGACAGCTGAACCAGAACACAAGTTTTCCAGTGTAGTGGAAACAAGATATAGCATCCTAAAATAAGATTGAATTTAATGACTGAGGGGAAGCAGAAGATTTCATTGGCTTACTGAAAGAAAAATTGGAAGGCTAAATTCATATGGATGGAAATCAGACCCCAAACCCACACAGCTGTCTGATTACATTGAATTTGAACAATGTGAAAAGAAACAGAAGAGGTATAAATTAATCTTGCTATGATGAGGTTAAGTAATAGATAACCACTGACCCTTTTTTAAAGATCCATCTTTTCCCATTTGGATTTGTGCTAGTCTGCTGCTATCTGTGGGTTACCATCACCTTAATTTTTTCCATCTGTACAAGCTGTATTACCTGAACTCACCACTTCTTTTATCTGTTCCTGATTCAAACAAGACTTAATCTCACCAGTGTGATTCAATTGTCTGTGATCACAACATTAAAAATCCTAGTTTTAATACCAATTAACAGCCCTCACCAGTCTCTCTGGTATTTCAGGCCAGTAAATATGATCAAGAGAAAAGCAGCGTCAAGGCAACACTTAGGAAGTAACAGAACTGTTCTGACAATGTATAGAGAAATGTCCTAAGTGACAACTATCCAGAAGGATGATCAGGAGAGGGGAAAGAGGATTGTCATCAATAGAGGAGATCATTTCAAATTGTTTCTGAAGACCATGCACCTTTGTAATCCCAGTGATGGTCAACTGAAAGCACTGATGCCATAAAAAATGGAGTAAAAAAATAGCTGCATGCTGTGCCAATAATGCATCATTTTTAAATAGCTTGAGTCTCTGTGGCTAAAAAGGGCTGTTGCATGACTTTGTTTCTCTTCCTTTTTCCCCTCAACTCAGATGCAAGTGTATTTATTATGCAGTAGGCAGAAACCTCTTTGTCACCAAAGCTAAATTTTTTCCATTGAGTTTTACTACTTACTAAAAAGGGAAATTGCTTATAAAACTTTCATTACTGCAGCACCAGAGTAGCTCACAGGCCTGGTACATTCATCCTCACAGAATTATTTGAATTACCTATATTTTGTATATGGCAGGATTTGGGTGCAGAGGCTGATGCACTCGAACTCAGCAACTTGCCCAACTCGACGTGAACTTCTTTACCACAACAGGGTCCTGAACTTGGGTCATTCAAGTTTTTCTATAGAGAAAATCAGCAATCGAGAGAGCTTTCTTTTCAGACAAATCACCTTCTCAAACCACACACAACACCCTTAAATTGGTTCTTAGGTATACCAAGTGTCTACATTTGCCAGAGCACACCTTGAATAATCCTTAGGATTATATGATCAGGCATATCAATAAGTTTGTTGATGGCTGCAAGTCTTTTTTCCTGTTCAGCTGTTTTACTATTGTTTCTAATTATGACATAATCAGTAAGTGAGACTGAACTGGCAGGCATCAACTAGCCAGGAAAGGACTAAGAGGCCTTGCATCCAAAATACCAATATATTTGTCTAGCCTGTTAAAAACACGGGGGGTTGTTAAGCTTTTATAAAGCACTAAAACTTCCTAACCAGCCACAAGCTTCCCAGTATGTCTGATCTCTTCTACTTCAAATCACAAAGTATTTGCAAATTCAAGAAAAATATCAAGGGCAGGATCATATCCTTAGGAATAATTCCTGCTCATGAAGAAGCCACAACTACATTCATAAGGATAGGTATTCTTTCAAAGATAGGGTTCACAGATTTCTGCCCTTGCCATCCAGCAGTAAATTCACCATTGGGTTGAATTTACACTCCCCTGGCATATCAACAAGATGACTAAACTCATACTCTGTACTCTTATTCTTTCTCTACAGGTGAATAAAACTGGTCAGTACAGAACTTGAAGTAGGACATGGAAATGCCAGAAAAATCACAGACTGAATGCTTCCTCCCAACACCACCAACACACATATACAGCCTGGGCTTGCTGGCAATGCAGAGCCTCTCCAGCACCCTCAGCAAAGTCCACGGGGCATACAGAGTGGAGCTCAGCAGCCTCCCTTACTCCTCATAACGGAAGGAAAGCAATGCTGTCACATCTTCACAACAATCTTACTGTGGCAATTCTAGAGCTGGATCTTGGGGCTATTTTTTCTCTGTTTTGAAACATCCACAAGTTATCTACTATATGTCCATTACTGTCCTGATATTTTTGACCAGTGAAGAGTCCCTTAAGTCACTGTCCTTTCTTATAAAGCTGTAATGCAAGTATTTTACCAGTGGCAATACATACAAAAATTACACTTTCCCAGTCCATGGGCAGTACACTCAACTGTCAAGTGTCAGTCAGCTCCAACCTCTCCTGTTTGGCTCCAGTTCCCTGAACACAAGTCCCATTCCTACCTCTGCTGATGGAGGTTAACTTCTCAAGTAGAGAAGCTGAGCTGAGCTGGAGGTGCAGCACTCACACACAAGGCAGCTGTGTGACACCATGGCTCCTATAAAGTGTGATCCCCTGAGGAGCCATGACCACAGGTAACACCCATATGAAGGCATTTCACAGCTAATGCAAGCATCTGAACAAGAGCAACCAGGTGCTTCCTTAGGAAGAGACTCAGGTCCTAAATTGTCCTTCAAAACCGTCCTTTTTCATGTGTGCAGCACCTAACACAAGATATAGAGACACCATCCTGGAATACATTGCAATAGTCCTAATAAGTACAGCACCAAACCCAAAATATCCACATTGTTTGCTTGCAATGTGGCCTTGACTTGCCAGAGCTGGGTGGACAGAGCATGGGTATGCTCTGTCCATCTTTCAGCTCAGGAAGAAAAGCATACCCTAAGCTGTTATTGCTCTTCTCCTCCAGCTCAGACCAGTGACAATTCCAGGTCTGCTGACCTTATCTGAAACAAGATCTGCCAGCCAAAAGATGGCACACATGCCTTGTTATGACAAATTGCTTAATTACAAGTTTGGCAATATGTAATACTTTGAATTTGCTATTATCATCAAGGTAGAAGAAAATGAAAAAAACATTCATTACACTGAAAAAGAAAAGAAATATCTACTGTTACCATAAATTTCTGATAAAGAAATGAAGTGGGTTCAAGTTTAATCACACTGGCAGTAAATCAAATATCAAATTTAAAACAACGAATTACAAAGAGCCTCCTCACAGTCTCTTAGCATTGATAAATTAGTAATGTAACATTAAATTATTCATATCTTTCTTTTTTTTTTTCCTTAGGACTATAATGATATACTATACACAGCACTGATAATTTACTTAGGCTGAGTCCATTCATTTAATTATGCTGCTAAACTTGGTAGGCCAATTGGTCATCATGAGAGTTTCCAGGCAAGCTAATCACAAATATATAGAACATGTCCCTTATTGTCCCCAGCGGCTAAGTGCTAAAATGCTATTTAGTGCTCAGAAGGTTAATGTCCTGCTTATGTAAATTGTCCAATTTAACATTCAGCAGCAGTATCATAAATTCTGGCTCCAGGATTTCATTAAACGTATGTTCAAACTAGTTGACCTTAAAGGTTAACAAGCACAAGTTAAACAGGACAATTATTTAACTCGCTTCTTATCAAGAGACTGAAGCACTGGAGCCATTTAATAGTTATGCATACTTCACAATTAGAATTCTTAAAAGGTCTCTGATAAAGCAGCAGGTCATGAATTTTCATAAGGATGTCAGATAATAACTATTTATCTGCACTTGTTTTTCTTTCTTATAAACTTAAACTTTGATCTTAACATTCAATTAGAAATGATTCCACAGAGAAAGACTAGGTGACTCAAGGAGCTTGTCTTCATGTTAATTTGAAACTAAATTAAGCTTTAAACTATTGCACCCATATTGTCTCCTACAGAAATTAATTCAGAAGTTAGCGACCTATTCTTCATGCAAGAAAACACTCCAGCCTTTCAGCATTACACAATGAAAAACCACTGAATGCCAAATTATTACATCAGACTAACTATTGCATTTTTATGTAAATCACAGGGGGGAAAAAAATCTCCCTATACATCATGACATAATTTGTATTATACACAATCCACTTGCCTCTATGTTAACCAAAGATGAAGACAGATTAGCCAAGACCACTTCTTTCTTCCACTGCCCTATTTCTCACACAGCCTCTTTTCCTGAGGCTTCTGTGAAATATGACCAGCAGCAGCTTCTGAAAGTGGCTGCCACAGCCATTGCTACCTATGGCAGTGGTGATACATTGAAAGCAGCCCCTCTGCTGACATTTCAAATCCCAGACTCACAACTTCTACATGCAACAGGATCAAGCTGTAGCTTCAGGGATACATTAAAACAGTAAACATAAGAAATCTCAGAGGCTGACTGAGTAACTATATTCCAAGCAAGCTGTAAGAAACATTCTTTTGTGTGAGGTGACTTTAATTGCAGATAAAATAGCAACTACAAGCAGTTTTCTATTTGTAAATAATGCATATTCCACTGCATATTAGAAAGGAAAGAAACAGGAGTGAAATCAAGTTGTTATTTCAGACATAAGAACTCTTTTTGAATATTATTGTGCTTTCACCCAGCTCACAATATGAGGATAGATTTTTTCCTTTTTTTAATGCAAAATTTTACTCCTGAGAGTGTCTTTTGCAAAATAGGACCAAAAGATACTTTGGAGCTAGGGTGTAATTTTTCTCAGCAATACCTGGAATAAATGCATAGAGTAAGCCCATGAAGATGGGAAGTTGACTGCACATTTTTCAGTATTTTATTTTACAAGTTTTCTATCCCAAAAGTGATCAGAGCACTGCACATACTGGCAGTCAGGACAAATACTCAAGAATAAAGTTATGTAAGCCTTGAGGGGAAGGGACTAAGAGTCTGTATGAGCTGCTACCTATAGTCCATTTAAACAGCCTGGGGAAGTATGATACATTCTAATTTCATGTAATTAGCGGACTACTAATGGTTTGGTCACTGGAATTTTATCTCCTAAAAAGCACTGTAATTTAACGATGCAAAGCAGTAGATGATGAGTACTTATTCCTCTTTCTAAAGGTTATCAAATACCTTGAAGAAAGAACAGAATTTTCTAGCATCCTGAATATGCCAGCATTTTATGACCTTATGTGTGGCTCTTTTTCCAAACTTCATCTTCTGAATTCTGGCTTCAAATTCTTCCTGAAAGAGGACATAAATAAAGCTGAATGGCTAATGGACTAAAAACACTTATGATCAGGTTTTCATAACGAACATTATTAATGGCTTCCTTTGCACATGCCCTGACATATAGTGCAATACTCATTTCTAAAGTAAGATTTAGAGCCCTATTTGCAATAAAAAGCTAACAGATGCAAGTAAAAAATGAGAGATTCCATTACACAGCTACATGCAATGGATTTCTATTAAAGATAAACAGAAACATTTTCTCCTGCAGGCAGAAAGAGCTTCATCAGAAACTTGCACATGTATGTGGGATCCACATTAAGTCTTCTCAAACAAACGTGCGTGCGCTTTTTTATTGCTATCAGCAGCAATAAAATGCTTGGGTCTGTTTTTAAGTAATAATGCACACACACAGACCCTACGTTCACTCTTCTTAGAATTGTGAATCTTCACACCTCAAAAATCAGTTTGAGAGAGTCAAGATTATCTCCAAACAATGAACCCCCCTTCCCCAAACCCAACCAACATCAATACCCTTCCTTCTCTCCCTCTCCCCTCTTTCCTCCTCCCCCTCCTCCCTCCTCCCCCAAAAAAAGGAATGTATACCCCTCTTCCTCCCATTTCCCCTCCCACCTTTTTTTTCTTAAGGGGCAGCAATGAGACATTTAAAACCAGAAATGAAGACAGGCAACCTGAAAAATTATTTTTACATGAAAGGCAGCAGTCTTTACTGGTCAAGATCACCACCAAACCTCTACTCTGATGACTAATCTCAGAGTAGAGACTACAAATCTCAGGCTAGCTAAATGGTTTTGTCCTGATATTGAAAACCAAGTTGCTTTTCCTGCTGCCACCATGGTACCTCCCAGCAGATGCATTCCTGCAGAGCAAATGAGATGGAGAGGCTTACTTGGACAGGAGGCTGAGCAGCCCCATAAGCCTGATTTACTCAATAGCACTAACTTGCAAAGCAAAACCAAGGACAATTATAGGACTAACTGCTGTTGAAAATAAAGGGAAAGCTTGTTCTCTAGCTTTGCATTCTTTCTATGATCTCCTTAGGTCCATTCCAAACATCCAAAATCATCGCAACAAAATAGAACAACACTAAATCAAGCAATTCAGCTTCTCACATGAAGCATTTGAGAAGAGAACAACATCATAGACCTTCATAAACAATACAGTGATGAGGCTTAAATGAAACCTTAGGCAAATGGCCCAAAAGACCATACAACCCTGACACTAAAGGGTTTACAGAAGTCAAGTGTCCTTGCTGTGCACAATGCACTGCTGAGCTGGGTGGTTGCTTGCAAAGAGGCACCTCAGAAAAAGATGAACCTCAGAAAAGCAAAGTAGGCCTAAGCACTGTTTGCTCTGAAAGATGACGAACAGGTCCATCCAAGCCCCTTGTTCCACTCAGTAACTTCATTTACAGGATAATTGCTCAATAATTCAGGGAGTTCCTTTGTAATAATAACTTCTGCTGTGGTTGGAGGAAAACAATAAACAAGTGATGCAAGTTTAGTTAATGCTAGTATTCAGATAGAAGCTGAAAGAGTAATTTTACCCTAACATGTTTATCTATTAATAATACCATCAAGGTAAATCACTGGACGCTTACAGGCAAAAAAAATAAACTTTATAATTAGTAGCTATGGTTTTGCTAACATACATATAAAAATATGCCATGAAATTTTATTTCCCCTGAACATAATGGGAGACTTGCCCCTGACTTCAAGGGAACCAGGAATTTGCCCACTTCTATTAGAAATCAAGGCTTTCTAAAAGATACTGAAAAATAGTCCTGATGTTACCTAGGAAGGTGCCTCTTGCAGGAACATACAGAAAAGGAAACTTAATGAAAATTAGCTAGATGGTGAGTCTCTCATACTTAACAGTATGAGCTTCTTGCTTGGAAGAGCCACCTTTTCCTTTCTCTTTACTTCCCCATCTCTAAACTTACATAACACACTTCTCACTAGAGAGTTTAGGTGCCTCTAAATACATTCCAGGCATGGTAAGACTTGATCGATCTCAGCTTGTTTGAGTCTTAACTACAGTTGTAAACCACGTTCTCATTCAGCTGGAAGAGTATTAGCTAGATCAAGATTTGTAGATGATCTCCACTGTGAAGAGGAGGGGGTGGAGGAGGAGGAATTGATTTTTAGAAACAAATTACTTTGCTGAAATATGTCTAAATGCAAAATTTAGTTTCCTATGTTGAAAGTGTTCTCATCTCAACCCTTTGTGCACCACGTTGGGCACCACAAAGAACTTTTGTGGTTTAAGCCTAGCCAGTAACTCAGAATCACACAGCCATTTGCTCACTAACCTCCTTCTTCAAACTTCCCCCCCCCCTTCCCGGAGGGATGGGGAAGAGAATTGAAAGAATGTAACCCCCACAGGTTGAGATAAGAGCAGTCCAGTAACTAAGGTGTAACACAAACCACTAAAGCAGCTACCACCAATAATAATAATGATAAGGGAAATAACAAGGGAAGAGAATACAACGGCTCACCACCCACCAACTGATACCCACCCCGACCGAGCAGTGATCTAGTCCTTCTGGGCAACTGCCCCCAGTTTACATACTGAGCATGACGTGCCGTGGTATGGAATACCCCTTTGGCTAGTTTGGGTCAGGTGTCCCGTCTCTGCTCCCTGGCAGAGCATGAGACTCAGAAAGTCCTTGGTCAGAGTAAACATTACTGAGCAGCAACTAAAAACATCAGTGCTATCAGTGCTGTTCCCGGGCTGAAAGTCAGCACTGCACCAGCTACAGCTACTAAGAAGGAGAAAAATAACTGCTACTGCTGAACCCAGGACAGTATCCACCCCTTATTCCATACCATTCACATCACGTTCAGATCCCACATTTTTCAATATACCATCACTCTTGTCTCATATATATGTATATATATACCACACCCACACAAAGAGAGAGAATATCATTCCTTAGTGCATGGACCAATCCCTAAAAAGTTGCTGAGTCCATCCAGTCCATGATGTTGAGCTCCATCTCTTGTAACAGTCTTTCAGAGCAGTAGAGGCACTGTGCAGTGTTGGATTGTTGCCTGCTGATGACACTGAGAAACTTGTCTGGTCACTGCTGAGCTCATTTGGTTTCATCGAAGTTCATTCTTTGTTGGGATGATGGTCAGAGGGAAGTCAGGGCCCATCACTGGTGACCTGAAGACACCTAGTTGGTGGGCTATAAAAATGTCACATAGCAGGCAACAGCACACAATTGAGTTCATTGGCTGTTTTCCCCTAAAATCAAATCTCCTTGAGGTATGCATCAGACTTCCCCATCTTCCCGCATTACTCACCAAATATATCTGGGTCTCTGGGCAAAAGCAATCCCATGAGTGGGTTTGCCTTTACCTGAAGGAGGAATAACCCAGGCTGTCTCCCACAGCAAACTCTTTATGTGCACAAGAGCAACTTTGTCCCCTTCTACAGTATGTAAAGGTTCTGACTGGGCTGGGCCAACCCTGTTGGCAGATCCTCTAGTATTGACCAACTAGGTGGCTTTTGGTAAATGTGTATCCCAATGTTTGAAAGTCCCATCACCCGTTGCTCTCAGTGTAGTTATTAACAGCCATTGTACCATTTGATTTTCTCAGAGGTTGGTGCATGCTAGGGGATGAGATATACCCACTCAATGCCATGCTCTTTGGCCCAAGTGTCTATAAGGCTGTTCTGGAAATGAGTCGCATTGTCTGATTCAATTCTCTTTGGGGTGCCACGTTGCCACAAAATCTGTTTCTCAAGGCCCAGGAAAGTGTTCCGGGCAATGGCATGGGGCCCAGCACATGTTTCCAGCCATCCGGTGATTGCTTCCACCATGGTAAGCACATGGCATTTGCCTTGACAGATTGGTGGGAGTGTGATAGAGTCAATCTGCCAGGCCTCCCCATATTTCTGCTTCAGCCATCGTCCTTCATACCATTTAAATGAGGTGTGTTGTCATTCTGGTCATACCAGAGAGGGACAAATCATGGCAATGTGCTGGGGCTTGGCCTATGCTTATAGAGCCCTGTTCAACACTATCCAGCACCTTCAAAGGAAAAAGATGTCTCTGGATCTGATGGCAAAGCAACAGACAACACAGCTACTCCAACTCCAAATACAGCAGCTACACTAACCCTAATGACAAGGGGCTTAAACCACGACAGTGTTCTTTAAACACATTGCTAGTAGTAAAGTGAGCTGTAACACTAGCAAAGCTCATGTTATTAAAAACACAGCTTTACTTGAAAATCTGAGGGTACAAAAGATCAGTTTTAAACCAATTCCCATTGCTCTTCAGCTGTCAGAAGGAAAAAAAAAATAAAAATAAAACAATCATTTTACAGCAGATTTGCTGATATGAGAATCATGGCTTTTCATCAGCACTCAGGTGCAAGTAGCACATCCCAGTTACAGCTCAGGTGCATAAAACCTTATGTATTCAGGCTTCATCAAGGTAATTACACACATGCTTAGTGAGCACATGGTTCAAGATCACAAGTACTAATGGAGAAAGTTCATCTGCTGAGAGTTCACACCTATGAGCAAGTCTTGCTGAATAGGGATTTAGAAGCTTTTTGATGTCAGATTTGGTGGGGTGGGTTTGTTTGTTTGTTTGTTTGTTCATTCGTTCTTTCCTGAGTGGTGCAAGCTAATTAACGCAACCAGGTGCTATAAAGTAGGTGTATCAAAATCTGGAGTTAAGTGAAGTGCGAAAATAGATGCAATTGCTGTTCTTGTGCGAACAAGTCTGAAAGCAAAGGTCAACTCTAGCTAACCCCCAGAATTTCCCTGTTTTGCAGTGAAATAAAATCCACGATGAAATTTTGAAGCTAGGTTAGAATGAAATCATTCTTTAGCTCTTACACCATTGTACAAGAGTATTATCGTATCCTCATCAATTATCCCAACAAAGTTTTTGCTTTGTAGCTACAATACTGGTTTTGGCTAGTGCTTCTGCATTTCTGTTTTATAATTACTTTTATGGATGATGTGAAATCATTACAGTGAGGTTTCACTTGATTTTGTGAAGACTGTTAAAAATAAGCAGATTCAGAAAGATTTTACAATTTGATGTAATAATTTGATGTAATTCTAAAAGATGTGGATAACAGATACACCTTTTAAACAAAAGCATATATAAACTTTCTGAGACTATTTTTGTAGTAGTAAAGGACACATCTTCTAACTAATCATCTTAAAGAATTATCTTTCTCTGCAGTTTGTTGCTTTATAACTGGTGCGAACTTTCCATTGTCAGAATTTACAGGAACTGCCCCTGCCTATTAGTCACTATTCTGGTACTTCTGTCACAATTGGAAGCTTTTAAGATAGGGTATTACACATTTGGATTATTTTCTGTTTCAGGCAGGCTCAAGCCACAGTCTCTTCTGTACTTTTCAGAGAACAGGAGGCAACTTGCTAAGCTTTTCTGCTTTTTCTTATTTGCAAGATTTTTTTCTTCTCTTTTCTAACCACTTTTGAGAATTCCATAAAATTATCAGGTATGATGAATATGACAATAATGTAACTGGAAAAAAAAAAAAGAAAGAAACTTTGAAAGCCCGAAAGATTTGGATAAAATATTCACTGACTGTTTTGTTCTCCCATGTGCCCTCCTTCACAGGTCCTTACACATTTAAATTTCTACTCAGGACATGAAACCACATATTTGGGCTCAGAGTCTTTTTCTCATTTGCTTATTGAAACTGAGCAAAAGAAGAAAAAAAGGCTCAGATAAATTCAGCTACTGCAATGCAGCTATTGCAGTGCAGATATTGCAATTCAGATATTGATAAAATTGAGAAAATCTGCCATGAATTCCTAAAATTCCAGTTACTAATTCATGTTTTGAATGCTATTATGTCAAGTAATCACTACCATAATTCACTCCTATGAAACATATTACTAAGAATGGTTATTGAGCCTGAATGAATGAAAGGAATTAGTGAAGATGAAACAGAGAGGAATTTAAGATTTGGCTACCAGGCACATTAAGCCCTTTTATCTCTCTTTCATTTTCTTATATTGATGTGGGAGAAAATAATAATTACTGCTCAACATGACATAGCTCTTAAATCACAAAGCTGTATTTCAAATGGCACTGTGATACTGGTTGAAAGATAATATATAAGAATCAATAACTATATACAAAATAAATTGTGTCAAATAATAAAGGTAGTTGCAAACTCGAACTTGGAGTTAAGAAAACATCAAATGGCAAACACGGTGTGATAACCTGCTGTGACAGCCTCAGAACAAAATGGTTTGTTGTTGTTTATTTGTTTGTTTTTTTGTTTTTGTTGGTTTTCTGTTGGTTTTTTTTTTTTTTTTTTTTT
>NDXB01009517.1:80292-92854 GCA_002631895.1 Agapornis roseicollis
TTTTTTTTTTTTTTTTACGGGACATGAAACTTGTTCCTCCCGGATTTTCTATGGGTTTCATTGATTGGGTAGCTAACAATTGTACAAGTATTCAGTTTAAAGCCACATACTTATGTTCACAAATACAGGCACAAAGGTTTGAAAATGTTGTATTTGCCCCTCTGTCTCTCTCCTAAAAAAGGATGATTTACTTCACTGGTTGTGAAGCTCAGAGAACAAAGGGAGTTTCCACCTGACCTAGCTGGGAGCTGGATCCGAACTTTCATGAGACAAAATACTTACAGAGGACCAGGTAGTATTTTATTACGATTTACTGAAAGTCAGTTTATATGAGTTTTATTGAATGTGAGATTAGAGCAGTAGTTATTATATGACAGTACACTGTTCTGTGATTTACTCCCGTGATTTACTTCGTTCTGCATTTACTTCATACTGCAGACACCCTGAAAAGTTGAGGGGGAAAACACTGCATCAGCTAAACCAAAGAAATGGGAATGAGAATAAACATGTTTAAATTTTGGGGCACTGGAAAGTTTTATTACACTCATCTTCAATGTCTTGTTACTGACCTTAGTGCAGGTCTCAGGCTGTGAACATGATTTACAAAAGTGGCAAAGATTTTGAACTTTATATACTAGTTTGGAATTCAGCCTTCATTGGAACTGTAACTCTAGAACAGATCAGGAGAGAGGAGCTGTACCACTCCAAGGAGAAACCAAAGGAAAGTTTTGTCTTCATTTTGCTGCTGCTATTTTTGTAATGAGGAATATACAGTGACCACTTCAACTGAGCTGTGTTCCAGTACTGTAGATATTTAAACTTTAAGCAAAAAAAAAAAAAAATAACTAACACATTTAAAAACTTAACAAGATAAAAGTTAGGATTGCAAATTCCCGTGCCACCCTTTTCACGGCTTGGTTTTCAGATGTTGGCTCTGCTGCATCCACAGATCAAAGTTTCATGCACTGTGTCATTAGCCATGGTTTTACTACAGTCCTGTACAGGCAGAAAGCCAGCTTGTGCCTCTGCTGCTCTTTAGACACTGGTGACAATGGTAAAGTGAGAGGTAACTGCTGCTTTGCTTGCATTGGAAAGATTTTGCAGGGTGGCTCTATCTCCAGTGCTCCTCAGACTACAACTTCAATACAGAAAAACATTCAGACCAGAGTTATGAGAGGCAATGACAGTCATTTGAAATGAGGTTTGGCAAAAAAAAAAAAAATTTGCTGATAAATGCTTGTGGGGAGAAGTATGTTATCAGAGGTGTAATCTGCTAATTCAGTCTGAGGGAAGAAGGTTCAGAACTGTCATTTATTGGAACCCATTACAGCACTTAAGCTGAAGATTTTTACATACTTCTGAGACAAATATGATACCAAGAATAAGACATGGTCAATAGGGTGTGTATACTAGGTAACAAGGACTGTAACTGCTATGCTGGAAGAGCTTTTTGTCTATGCAGTCATTCTAGCAACATCTCTTCCAATGCAATGAGATTCAGAGATGAATCATGCCAAGCAAATGGTGATGCATCATGGTATCATCACATAGCAGACTTGACCAAATGGTTAGCACTTATTATTGGCAGACACCCTAGGAGTTGAGCCTTACAGTGTAAAACACTAGGAATTATGTCTCCTGTAAAGCTTAGGCTTCTCCATTAAACATCATGGGGATGTTTATGGTTTCCTTCTTACTCTGCAGATCATAGCAGAGGCCCACATTTTAACCTTTGCTTGTGACAATGAGTTAGACTGAAAGTCTTTCCTAGCAACTCCTTTCCTTGTGAAACCAGGAAACCAGCCATGCAACAGTATCTGTGGCTCTCTTCTGACATTTCTGCAACTTGTATTTTTTGCACTTCATACTGAGGTAGCAAAAGGAATTTGCTATCCTTAGGACAGCAAAAAAAAAAAAAAAAAGGAGTATCAGGAGTACAAGGACATGGGTCACTGACTGCAGGGTAGCAACAAAAAATTAAGTATTTAGTTACAAAAATACAGGTGTAAAAAGTAGCATTTTAACGATTTTAAAACCTGCAAAATAGTGATGAATACTCCACATGGAACATTTTTCTCCTGTAGGGTTTTTTGTTGTTGTTGTTGTTGGGGTTTTTAGTGCTTTTTTTTACTTTTTCTTTTTTAGTTGTTTGTTTGTTTGTTGGTTGGTTTTCTTTTTTTTTTTGGGGGGGGGTGGAATTGGTTTTTTTTTTTTTTTGGGGGGGGGTGGAATTGGTTTTTTTTTTTTTTTGGGGGGGGGTGGAATTGGTTTTTTTTTTTTTTTGGGGGGGGGTGGAATTGGTTTATTTATTTTTTTTTTCCTCGATTCACCACCATATGATAATTGAGAACTAAAACCCAACAAAGTCACTTAAACCACCAGTCTGAGATCACTAATATCTATGTACAGCATTGCCTTGCACCTCATTTACAACATGAGCCACCATTCCTTCTTTTAATATGTGTTTATGCATGCAGGCTCTCTAAGGTGTCAAAGAAGGTACAGAGGGGTCAGGTGTTTCATCCATATGATCATGCATAATAATTATAACCTAAGCCAGGAAGTATTTTGGGCAAATCTTCTCTGATACATTACTAGCAATACTCATATCCATAGACATGCTTTTGAATGTCCAAGGTTATTTGTACTGCACCTTTGGGGCTCCAAGGAATTCTGGGGCTTCTGTCTACAGCACATTTAATTGCTATAGTAAAAGCAGTTCTTGATAACTAAGGTTTTATTTGAGTGCTTTTAGGTAAGAAGGTGTGTAAGAAAATTTGCTTCTTTTACAATTTTGCTGTTCCAGGTGGTGTTTTTTTCAAGATACAGTTCTTGCAGATGCATCGAAGTGAGTAACTAGATGACTGGTAGAGTCTGGCCTTAAAATCTATGTGTCCATTTAATAGCTGTGAAGTGACAGAAATGTGTTACACAGATAAGAAATTCTCTAACCTAGGATTTATTTATTTTATTTTTTCTTATGATCATAAGGTCTTTTCCAACCCTAACTCTTCTATGATTTCTTTTTTCCCCCCTGTACATGGAGGATAGTTTTCTCTTCTGAACACCCAGTGCTAAAACCAACTACCATTAACAGAAAAGGATTTCAGTTCATCAATTGAACAAGACTTTGCAGAAATTTCTAGCATCCTAAACTCTTAGTATCAAAAATCTGTAAAAGAATGTAAAGCATAGTTGTTGTTCTGGGACTTTACTCATGCTAAGGATTACATCAGTGTAATTTAGGTGTCATGTGGAAGTTAACATCCCGGCCCATCCTGTGGTGGAACATGTCCTCTTGGATACACAGAAGCAAAGCAGAATTGTTTACAGCAGGTCCATGACCTAACCACCTATTTGGAGCCCATGTGCCTTTTAGTGTTCAAGGAGGTCTTTGCTCATCCATTGTGCAGATATTAACTTTCCAGCCTAACCTTAAAGATTGAGAGTAACCTCAGAGAACATCTCTAGTGTAGGGAAAATATGTATTCAAAGCAGTATGTGACATCAATGGTAAATCTTTATAAGGATGCAGTCAATGTGCCGTTCCTTTTTTTTTTTTTTTTTTAATAATGAGGAAAAACCCAACGAAAGAAAATTTCACTTTTTCATTCCTCCCCATGTTGAAAACCTCCCCCCTTTTGGACCTTGAAGTTATGTTTGAAAGCTTGTCCAAGTATTCTTGGGGACATCATCACTATGAATGTGAGACTTCAAATTCTTCTTCCCACCACTCAAACTGCAGCAAATACAGCACCAATGTGGTTTTACTACTGCTTGTTCACAGTGACTCCCCGAAGTAGAACAGAATAACCAGCTTGAGCTTGGCTGAGTTTCAGCTTTTGCTGGAGTACCCTCCACGGTTTAGCTGAGACAGTCACTAGACTTCTCTGGAGCACAAGTCTGATAAGGAGCAGCTGAGGGAGCTGTGGTGTCTTCTCTGTGTTGGTTTAGTATCTTCTCCAGATTAAATCCCACACAATAAACAACGGCAACTGTATTGCTCTCTACAACTATCTGAAAGCAGGCTATAGCGAGGTGGGGGTCAGTCTTCTCCCAAGTAACGAGCAATAGAACAAGAGGTAATGACCTCAAGCTGCACCCAGAGAGGTTTAGATGGAGCTGAGGAACAATTCCTTCCCCAGAGGGTGCTCAGGCACTGTAACAGGCTGCCCAGGGCAGTGCTGGAGTCACCGTCCCTAGAAGCGTTCACACACCGTGCAGATGAGGCCCTCAGTGACATGGGTTAGTGGTGGCCTCGGCAGTGCTGGGGAGCGGTTGAGTTTGATGATCTTCAAGGTCTTTTCCCACGTAGTCGATTCTATGACCTGAACACCCAAGGCCATGTCTCCGTGCCTGGGTGGCGTGACCCCAAAACGTGCCAGAGGCCGAACAGCCTCCAAGAGAGAGGGAGGCTCGCAGGGTCTGGAAGGAGCAGCAGCCTAAAGCCTACCCATACCTAACAGTGAAGAGAAACGCGGGCACACGCCCCTGTTTCAGCAGGCATTGATTTCTGCTATTTGCTCAGCAACAAACACTACCAATCCCCGTCTCGCCCGCTAAAGCTCCTTCCCACTTCTGCGGGCACGCTCCTTTCACCGGAAGCCGCCGCTGCTGCTCGCCTCCCGGAACCTTTGAAGCCGGAACGCAGAGTCGCGGCGGAGCTGGGCTGGAACGCGATAGTGGGTGGACCATGGTGAAGATGGCGGCTGCCGTAGCCGCCCCACGTGGAGATGAGGCAGCTGAGGGCGAGCAGGCGGACAGTGGTAACCTAGCGGGAGGGCGGGTGGGTCCCTCTCTGCTCCGACGGGCTTCTGAGGCCTCCCGGTCTCCCTGCTGTGGGCTCGGCCCGGCTGCCACTCCTCTCTGTCCTTTCCGAGCCCGCTGGTGGGCCAGGGTCTCTCCGGAGCCTTGGCATAGTGCTGGCGCAGGAAGCGGGAGCGAAGGTCTCGGCCTAGCAGATTGCCGAAGCCCCTTCGCGGTGCGGTGGAGGCAACGGGGTGCCTGAGGCTCTGCAGGCTGGGCTCCGCCGTGCTGGTGGAGTGGTATGCGGCCCTAGCCTTGCTCTGCCCTTAGTGTTTCGGAGCTTCTTTGCGCTGCTTTAGCCTTGGGAGTACCAACAGCGATTTATTCATTCTCCCGGCCCACCAAAATAGCTTTCGCTGCCGTGTTTGTCTTGGGTAGCACCCCTTTTCTTTGGAGGGGAGGAAGCATGACACGGTTGGGTCGAGCTGGGCCAGCTCCTTGGTGCGAGGAGCTCTGTATGTCTGACTGTACGGGGCGGGGATCTCAAACATTTTCATGCCCTATCCTGTATCACTTGGTTCTCCACTCATTCTTGCCTTTCAGTGTGTTGTGGGGATATACCTAGCTAGTTGTGATTGCTTCTTAATTATGTAATATAACTAGTTTTTTCCTTCCTTTATTCTGGGAGGAACCAAGTCAGTGCAGTGGTTCTGTTTGGTTTGAGGGTCAAAACTGAACCCAGGAGGAAGCTTTGCATGGGAGCTTCTTTTACAGCTCATTTCTGAATTATTGCTGTTTTTAACTGCATGTGTCTACACCGAAGTCATTGAGCAAGGTTGGAGGAATAAAGTATGGGGATGTATGTATATTCACACACACACACACAGAGCCCCAATTAGGATTTACTGTAGTAAATCTATGCTGGCTTCAATCCTTGCAATTGAAAGAGTGCCAGGTCTTCTTTCTGATAGATGTAATTTAGTATTAAGTTACTTTGAAATACCTCTGCTTTATCTCATGATGTCGTATTAGAGTAAGTTGTGGCAGGTTGTTGAAGCCTTGTTCATCTTTCTGTAATTGTTAAAAACAAAATGTTGGTATTATACTGTTATTGTATTAACAGAAAGCTTTAGGTAAAGGAGACTTAACACATGCTTTTGCAGTTTTTGTTTTTATAATGGATCTTTATGTCTCACTGCAAAAGTTGATCCTAAATAGTGTGTGGAATTCTGGTTTAGGCTTTTGGTAGCTGTTAACTACTGTGTGTATAAAAAGTCATAAGTAGGGGTTAATTCCTTGTTTAAAATCAAGATAGCAGTATTCTGGCATGGACAAGGTCTAGGGGTGAAAAGTAGATAAATTAGTTCACATGTAGAAAATGGAATATGGTGATGTACCTACTTTATGTGTAGTGGTTTGGTAAACGTATAATGTTGTTTATTTCCATTTTTGAAAACTAAATGCTTTCCAAAGCTCTAAATGTGTCTGGTCATTGGAGTCTTTGTTTTAAATTGGTTTACGCCACTGTTTTGATGCTACTTTGGGGTATTTTGATGGCTTGAAAAGGCACATGGAGAAAGCAGAATAATGAGTTAGTCTGGCAACACAGTGTATGTTTGTTAAGTAATTAAGTAGGCAGTTGATTAATAGGGAATATCATTAATAGCTGTCTCTCTCCTGTCTTGCTGTTGTTTGATTCCAAATTCCAGTATTTTACCTTCTTGTTTTGTTTTGAGGGGGCATAGGGTAAAGA
Organism: Agapornis roseicollis; assembly: GCA_002631895.1. NCBI lineage: Eukaryota > Metazoa > Chordata > Aves > Psittaciformes > Psittacidae > Agapornis > Agapornis roseicollis. The sequence goes on from NDXB01009517.1 coordinate 86,792, forward strand.
AACTTAAATCTGGGGGTGTTTTATTTGTATGTCGAGAACCTGAGCAGTTACTTAGACCAGAAAAGCTCAGTGCCTCTGGGTTTTTTTGAACAACCTTTGAACTGTCTTGATTCCATATTTCACAAAGTGGTCTCCCCTCTGTGTTCATTAGACTTAAGTAATAAGGGGCTTTTGCTGGCATTATTTTCTGTGAGATTTTGCTTTCATGCAAGAAATGCCCCCCCCCATGTTCATCCGTGTGGCTGTTTGCATTTAAGCACTAGATGTCACTGTTGCAGTGTGTGTGTACATGTGCGTGTGTGTATACATTTATGCGTTACAATTGTTGAACCAGAAAACACATTTTTCCCCTGAATTTACCACTCCTAAACATCAAATTATTCATTAATCTAATAAATATCTAAAGCTGCTTTTTCGCTTTTACCCAGCCTCTTAAATCACTTCAAATCATCAGTGAGATGAGCAAGCATTTGTACTGGATGCTCTCTAATAAATTCATTATGGTGGTGTATGCCTGCTTGAGGAATTCAGTTAATTCAATGACAGCAAGCAGTACATGGCCCTGAACTCGAATAACATTTACATATGGAACAAATTATGCTAGTCATGCATCCTTACTAGAAACAGAAATCCTGATATATTTTTTCTGTTTCCTTTTTTACCCCTAGATTCTGAGTTAAGCTCAGGGCTTCCAGAGGACAGCTACTCATCAGGAGGTGAAGCCTTGGATGGCGATGATGAAGATGAAACAGCAGCCCCTGGCAATGAGGTTGAAGAGGGAACAAGCTCCAAAGCTGGCCCAAGTGCAGGCTGGGCAGATGCCATGGCAAAAGTGCTCAACAAAAAGATTCCACAAAATAAGTCCATCATTTTGGCCAAGAATAAAAATCTGGAGAAAGAGAAAGCAAAGTTAAAACAAGAAAGGCTGGAGAAGAGGATGAAGGTGAGGAAAAGAAGCAGTATTTCATTGTGCAATCACAGTTAGATGGAGATACATGCAAGATCCCTTCAGTGGGAATCTGGGAGAATGATCTGAGGCTTTCTCAGTTTTGGAGTCTCTCCTCCACAGTGATCTCAAGTAGCTTCAAATTGCCTTTTTTGCTTTCCAGGCAGTCATGCTATAGGGCTTTTTCCTTACTGCTTTTTCTGAGTTATCAGGCAGGATGTTCTTTGGCAGCAGGACTGTTCTAGGCTGTCAATTTCAGGTGTGTTTCTTGTTGAGAGGGTGAAACCAGCTGTGTTAAGCTTAGGTTTCTAATTGCCTTTGTTCATTTGGGCTATAATTCACTTCATTGGCATTACAATTTGAAATAGTTCCCTCTTACTGAAAGTGAGAGGGAGAAAGAGAAGCAAGCTGCTTTCATTTAAAGTCTGCTCTTGTTTCTGAAATCAAACAACTATAGGTTGAGATTGCATTAATCACTGATGTGGTTGTGAATCCTTGTTTGCTCTCAAATGTTTCCCTGCTAGAGTCTTCTGTTACAATGTCTATGCCCTAAATTGCTTCTGGTTCTGAAACTCCTATGACAAAAACAAAACTGTTGGCAATTAAGTAATTTGTTTGTGTATCTTTAGTGGAACTTTTAATTTCAAGGCTGTGATTGATTTACCTTCAGGCTAAAAATACATTAATAGTTCTGATGTCTCATCTTACCAGTTGTGTTTCAATGGGATAACCAGGTTATCCATCTGACAGTTTAGGACATGCTGTGGCTATGCCATGGCCTGCCTTTTAAATACAGGAAGTTTCAGTTCAGCATCTGCTCAGTTACTGTTGTCCTAAATACCTGTTCTCACCCACTGAGTATGTGAGATGATTGCAAAGCAGAGGTGGGTTGCAGGTCCCTGACTTGTTTACCCTTAGAAACACTTCAGAATAGTCTGCCTTCATTAATTTCTTGCTGATGGAAACTAGAATTGGGCAACTCTTTTGATCAAAGGCCAAAACATGGACATAAGCTCACAAATTCTAGTAGTCTGCCTGGAATTACAAAGACAGGGGCTCTGAAACTGCATGAAAGACTTCTTGCATAAAAGAGACTTAGTGCAACATCACCAGGCCTAGAATAGTGTTAAACTGTTAAAAGAGGGGAAAACCAAAATTCACTGCTTTACTCCTGAGGCAGATTCTAGGGAAATACAATGTGTTCCTATCGTAGGAAAAGTAAAGCTGGTAGTATTGTGGCTTATGGAAATGGGAAAGCAGATCAGTTTGGTTTTGAAACAGAGACTCCAAATAAACCCCAAACAAAACCCACAGCAAAAATCAGTGTTGCGTACAGTTGCTGTAATGAGCATTTGGTGCTCTTCCTCGTGTTCTGCTTATTGTAGTCTTTGCCATGTGTCACTGTTGGTCACAAAGCTGTACTGTAATTAGTTCAGCAGGAGAAATCAAATTCCCAAGGTTCAAAATGCAACACACGTGTCTTGATAGACCCAGGATTTTGTTATGTATAGCTATCTCTGTGATCAGCTTGTGAAGTTTTGTAGCTGAAAGTTACCTCTGAATAATTTCCTTGTTTGTAGCAGTCAGCATGAAAGCATTTGAGGTTGTTTTAGCCTCTTTTTGCTTGTCTTGAGCCAGAGGCGTCACTCTGGTGTGAGTCCTTCATAGTTTTTGTTACAAAAACCAAGTGACTGTGAGATTTGACTGTGGCCCCTCATGTATCAATACAAGAGACTTGCCTGAGACTGTTGTCCAGCCCCATATTGGAGTTCCCCTTACTCTCAAATCCAACTAAGCTTTGTTGATTTATCTTTTATTTCTTTTCCTCCTGCTACATACTCTATCAAAATATGCTGCATTCTCAAATGTCCATGTTGTTTCATGTCACAATATTTATAACACAGCTCGATAAAAAGCGGGAGTGGGAAATGATGTGCCGAGTGAAGCCAGATGTTGTCAAAGACCGAGACAGAGAAAGAAATCTTCAGAGAATTGCCACAAGGTAAGAGTTTTTTTGAATGCTTTCCTTGTATATGTATATATAACAAAAAGAGGAGAAGAAGGGGAAGAAAAGGCCTGTGTAGGTAATCTGTTTCCAATCAGATTGAACTCTTTAAGAAGTGCCTACTAAGAGCCAAGTGATTTATATACATGTCTGCATTGTACAATATCAAGCTCAACAAAAGATTTCAGAAGCTTTATGAAAGAGTAAAAATTTAGATGGGAATGTAATGTTTGCTTAACAGAAGTGCATTGCTGAATCCCTTCATTTTGTTAATTTAGTGCTTTCAAAATGCAGAACAGTTCCTTCTACTGCTCTGTTTTTTCCTTCTCCATGGAGGAGTCACCAGATCCATGCCTCAAGTTCAGTTGCATGTTCTTCATTGTGGTAGTTTGGTGTTACAAAACTAGTTGAATACCTTGATGTGCTGTCTGTATGTCTCCTTAATCATTTATCCACCTTGCTCCTCTACTGCAGCTGCTCTTATGATCTTTCCTGAAAAATTTAATAGCTGAATTAGGACAAGTAACATGCGTCTGGGGATGAAAATGCTCTTGAAATTATCTCAGTGCTGTGTTACTGTGCTCACTTCAGAGTCTGAATAGTTACTTGTGGATTTGTTTGTTACTGATTCCTAGCAATAAGTGATAAGGAAGAATGAAAATTGAAAGTCTCTTATGCTGTAGTAAATGTTACTTCTTAATTCGGGTGCTGAGTAGCCATTTTGGGGAGCTAGAAGCAATAAAGGGAACTTGAGTTAAAAACTGTTTTGTTTTGTTTCTCCCCATCCCAGAGGAGTTGTACAATTATTTAATGCTGTCAGGACACACCAAAAGAACATTGATGAGAAGGTGAAGAAAGCTGGGAGATCTGAGAGGCAGCGTGCTAAACTGCTGTCATCTGTTTCAAAGAAAGATTTCATTGAAGTCTTAAGAAATGCAGAGGGTGCTAAAGGAAGCAAGAATCCTGCTGCAAAGGCTGCAAAAAGTAAACAGGTAGGCTTTGCCTGGGAGGAAAAACACACACAGGATCCCTTCTCAGCTTAACTACTGTCCGTTAATGTAGCTGCTGTTCAGAGCAGCTGTGTTCCAAGTGCCTGAGTTTTATGGAGACTAACTAGGAAGGGAGTAAGTAGCTCTTAGTGTGTTTTCCCTGTCTTTTGACTATCAAGGCACAGAACATGGAAAGCTCTTCTGATAAGACTTAAAGTCTTGTGTACAAATAACTTGGTTTAGTTGTGTGTTTAAAAAAAAAAATGTGAAAACCTGGGTTTTTAGCATGGATTTTGCACCAACCATAGACCAAACTGCTAGATTTTAGTGTATTGTGACATTTGGAATTTGGCCAATGGTAGTTATCAGCTCTTTTAAACTGTTATAGGCACGGGGACTTTTCATCTTACATGGTGTGTTAGTCTGTACTACTAGCACATACTGATGATTTGGGGCATTTCAGGCTCACTTCTCTGGATGATTATGGTGTCTGGAACTGAAGGGCTTTGCTATACAAGTGAATAGAAAGAAACTGAGGTGTATTAAGCATTATATGTAGGCTTTTATTTCCCTAATTCCATGTGTGTCTTAGGCTGATGTGGCTTTATTGCTGTTGCAGTGTTTTGGAAAGAAGTATTTTAACACATTCCACTTTTTCCAAACATGTTCAGGTGAGATACAGTATAGCTGGACTTACCCTAGTTTTTATCAGTTCTTTCAACTCACCAAGTAGCTTTAGTATTGAAAACAAGTTGCTCTGACATACTCTTTCATGTATTTCAGAAGCTGCATGGTTTTGAAGCGTATTTGTGTTCAGGTTTGAACTTTGTGCTCAGTAGTGGGTGGAATACTTCTCTTGGCCCAGATTCACAGTAGTTAACTAAGTGCTTTTCTGTGCCAGGAAGAAATACTTTAATCAGTTGGGAGACAACAGTTTGTCATATGTTTTTTGTTTGTGTGCACTTGGGGAGCATGCTGAAACACTGCCTGGCATGAAGAGCTCATACAATTTTCATGCAAGTGTAATATTAAAGTATTTTTAAAAAATTCTTCAGATAATGAGAACAATTTAGCATGGTGCTGACACTTTATTTCTCTCTAAATAATTCCAGCTTGCTTGTTTGGGGTGGGGAGCATGTGTGTGTGTGTGGTTTGGGGTTGGGGTTTGGTTGGGGTTTTTTCTTTCCCTGGAATAGCAGAGCAACATTGGAGTGATAGCAGTGCCAAGTACTATTGTAGTAAGCGTTGAATTAATAGCTGAGCAAAAACTAGGACGTTTTTTTCTTCTGTCTCAGATTGTAGCAGGGCAATTTTCTAATTACTGGGTCAGAAAACATAGATAGCAAATATTTCTGTACATTCAAAAGCAGCTTATTTTGGCAGCATCATTAACAGCATATTTCCATTAAAGTGCTCTGGAGTTGCTTTAAATGCTGGCTAGTTGCTTTTGGTTTTGAGTATTGATACAGGTGCTGCTACAAAAAATTGGGATTTTGGAGCCTTTCATGCATGTCAGGCTATTCTTGCAGGTTTGGGGAGGGGGTTGGGGGTTTTGGTTTGGATATTTTTTTAATAACCTTGTCTGGTTTTATAGACCACCTCACTTCCTCTCTCCCATGTTGCATTCCCTTCAGTAACTCTATTCAGTACTGAACCAAATTCTTTAATAACTCATTTTCAAGCTGTTCTTGATCTGACTTGTTTCCTTTTGACAACGTATCTTACCCACTTAGCAGGCTCCCATCATTGTAGTTGTCGATACTTGAGGTTGGGGCCAAAATCTGATCTTCAGTCTCCTTCTCAGAATTATGCTGAACAGTACTGCTGGTCTCCACAGCCATATCTCTGCTGCTTGGCCTTTGTGGTTTTTCAGAGGTTGATAAGCAGGGGTAAGGCCTTTCGGTGGCAAATTCCTTGCAACAGTTTGGTAGATTGTTTGTGCCATCTGAAAGCTTTTGCTTGGTTCGTTTGGATGGTTTTTGGTGGGGTTTTTTTCTAGCAGCCTACTTTGGTTTTAGCAGTTGAGAGTGTGGCATGTTCTTATTTTTTTTTTTTTTTTTTAAAAAAAGAGAGGGGAAATAAATTTTTTTTTTTCAACAAAAAAAAAGAAAGAGATGCCAATC
>NDXB01009517.1:98444-119874 GCA_002631895.1 Agapornis roseicollis
TTCTTTTTTTTTTTTTTTGCCTTTTAATCCTACTTGTTACTACAAGTGATACTGAAGCTCTCTTCTTGGAAAGTTCTATCTCTTTTGGGTTTGTTGCTGAACCCTGGATGGCATTCTGCATGTGGTCTGTGCCATTTCTTCTCCACCTGCAGGCATACCCATACAGAAATGCAGAAGTAAATGGAAGGGTTAGAAATGAAGAGAAGGGGTAGTCAGTTGGTTAAAGATAAGGGATTGGGGTCATGAGCAGATGACGTATTTGCTCTTCAGGTTTAAACTGCTTTTTGAAAGCGGACTGAGAATGTTGAGGGTATGGTCTGTTGCATAATGAGTTTGCCACTCACCCACAACAGTGTGAGGGAAATTACAGGAATATAAAATTAAATAGCCTTGGATTTGGAAACATTTAGGGTATGTTGCAAAAGTCACTTATGTAAAAGTAGGAGCAATGAGTGTAGGGAGGTTTAGCCAGACAAGCTGCTTAGTAGTCATAAAAACTTCACTCTTTTATATTTAGTAATAAAGTTACAGAAAAGCTAGTTCTTTTGTATATTTTTTTCCCATTTTTTTCCCCCTCCTGCCTCATAGTTTTTTGGATCCTTATATTTGTTTTGGGACTCAAATGTAAGTGGAAATCCTGAGTCAGGAAGAGGAGGTTTTTTATTAGCCCCGCTTCTTCCTCATCAGCCACTCTGTGAGATGATTTCTTAAGTGCTGGAAGTGAAGGACTTGGTCATTACTGTAGCCTTCATTGTTAGAGACAACCTTCTGGGATTCATTCTGCCTCTTGTTGAATCATAATGAAAACCAGTGGGTATTTCAGCATCGTTTGCATGGAATAATCTTTAGTCACATTCAGATTATTCTAAAATCTGCAAGATGCTAATTTATTCCAAAAAAGGATCAAAATATGACTCCTAACAGCTGTGACCCTGCGTGTTTCCTTACTGTGCGTGTTTCCTTACTGTGTTAGGAAGCAAGCTGTTACAGAATCCTGCAGAAGGCTTTAGGTACCCAGATGAGATAGTGCATAAGTGCTTTGCGTAAATGGGTGACATCTAAGAAAGATCTGTTTTGACTTAAAAATGTTTGTCTAAAGTAGACTGTTGAAAGACATTAATACTTCTGAGGTATGGCACATTGAAGGTCTTGACCAGATGCTTTTTACTAGGTCTTCTTGTATCTGCATATTCTCCAGGTTCAGCGTGATGGTTTGGGAGCTGTGCAACTTACAAAAAGGATGTTGTGGATCTGTATCATATTTAAGCTGGTCTTTAAATTCCATCATGTCTTCATTACTGCAGGATGGTAGAATTGCTTGTGCAGCTGAAGGTTTTCTGAGATGGCTGCTATCAGAGCTGGAGCAAAACACAGGCTGAGGAGTTCTGGAGTGCCCTCTGTCCAGGGGGGGTCCTGTCTTATGCTTGGATTCTTAAGATATTTTTGCTTTTTCTGACAGAAATACTGATCTTTGAGGTTTCTGATGAGCTAAAGCTGAAGAAATGTGTTCTCGCATAAGCGCTTTCTGAGATTTGTCTTTGCAACTGAGCATTTAGTAACAGTGCTAATGAATTTTCTTAAGTCCAGTTGAATGTTTGTTTTTAGAAATTCTGTAATTCGGTTCTGACCCCTCTAAGGTTGGGGCATGTTTAAGCACTTGCATGCCAACCCAAAGCATTCCTTCCCATTCACACATCTTCAGTTGTAGTAAATTCTAGAGGATGATGTTAGGATGGGGAGATTCCTCATGCAGGTCATTAAACTCTGGGTGGTCTTCTGGCTATGCTCAAAAGGAAAATCAGTATTTGTTGTGCTACAGTAATAATTCCAGTGTGTTATTTGCAGAGAACTTTGAACAGGATCAACAGGTTTCAAAACACACTGTAAAAATCTTTCATTCTTGTTTACTAGAAATGCCAGTGCAGATTCTGGTGGGCACACTGTGAGATTTACTCACACTCCGTCTTGTGCACACTAGAATCTGTGTGACGTGTGTAAGTAAATCTCCTGTGTCACTGCTGACATCCACATTGTAGAGTCAATTCAGATATGCCAAGGCAATTTAGTTCAGTCACTCTGATTTCTCATTTAGAGAGAGGATGCAAATGGGTATTGAATAACTCTCACCCTAAGGAATAAATGATTGTGGAGAATTGTGCTGCAGCAGAATAGACTGTTGTTGTGCGGTTTGAATGTTCTACAAGCTCAAAAACGCTTCCCAAAGTGGGTTGCTATGAGACTTCAGCTCAGAAGTTCAAAATATTAGCAGTACAGGATATATTCTTGTTTTCCAGTTCTGTGGGATTGGGTGTGCATAGGAACTTTTCTTATAGTTAAGATCGCACCATAATTCAGATTAGATAAACTTGTAAACAGCACTGATGATTAAATCAGAGTATTTTTCTGTTAAAAAATCATTTGTTTTCTGCTTATATTGCTGCTTTAGCTGTTTCAGCTGCAGTTTTCTTTATTTCTTCCCAGCCTAGGGGAATCTTACTTTCTTAGACTGTGAGCTTGGATATCTCTGCAAATTTAGGGTAAATGATTGTGCTGATGTTCTTTGCTTTCAATTTCCTTTCTCTTCTACCAAGTCTGTTTTAATTTTCTATTGTATTAAATTGAGATTTAACACACCTCAGTGTATGTCTGTGCTAAGGACTTTTGAGCTAGGTATAAACCAACTTGTGTGGGGATGAGTAAGAGAATAGCAGCAGTCATTGGGACCAAGATGCAGGCTGTCTGGGAAGGTAATTGTCAGCTGTATGTGAGACTGCATTTTGGCGGTTATGCTTTTTAACTTTGTCATGACAAAAGCCTCCCTGTATTTCAAGGCCTCGGATGTTTGTATTGAGCAAAACAGAGAAACTTGGGGAGGCAGTTCAAATTAATTAGACATGTTAGAATTGTTTTTTCAGGGCTTAAAGTTGTTGCTTGAGAGATATTTATGTTAGAAATTCCTTCCCTGACAGGTACAAACAAACGTTTATTGTATGAGGGACGCCCTTGCAACCTCAAGGACATGAGAGATGTAAAGCTCTGGCATTTCGTCTCGTACTTGGAGCAAAGTCATGGAGAGTCCAGTGTGTCGATTGTAATTCCTAGGTCTGAGAGGTGCCTGTTTGTTAATACCCTGCTGTTACTGTCATCTGAACACAGGCTGTAGTGAAATCTCTGCAGTGATATATATATGTGCTGCTTTGCATATGCAGAAACTGGTATGCTCAAGTGACATGAGCTGGTAGGAACCAGAGTGAAATGCTGTCTTTAATCTGTGCAGTCTGATTTCAAGATCCAGCTTTTCATGCCATTACTTACCAAGAGGCATTATGGGACTTCAGTTTGCTTGTGTGCAGGGTTCTGTAAAGCTCTGGCTTTTAGGATGTTGCTGTGCCAGTAAAGCAACAGATGAAAATGACAATGTGGCTTAGACTGAACTTCCCTTAAGGTTTCAAAGGAAACAGACTTTGAACTAAGGCACTTGTTGCAGACTGAAGCAGCTATGTGCAGTTGCAAGTATCCCACTGCTGCTCCTGACAGCTTCAGAAGGGATGAAGAGAATCTGTCCCACCTGAGTGGCAGTGCAGTCTGACACAGCTCTGGTGTTGAGTTTGGCAAGTCTCAGTTGAAGATGCTTACTGTAATGTCATTTACCAAGAGTGGATTATGTAGCTCCACAAAGAAATAAACTGAAACAGGGAGATTTCTAACATGATCGTGTAAGCTGCTGATGATGCCATGGGGCTTTCATAGACCAGTTCCTCCAGAATCATCCAGGAGGTAATTCTGTCACAGATCCTGCAAGGGATGGCTGTTTGGTCTAGGTGACAGACCTAAGCTTTGGTTTTTGGTGGGTGGGTGATTTATTGGGACTTCGCTAGGAATTTTTGTTCATCTTCTCCTGGTGCAGATTTTAAAGGGTATGTCTTCAAAAAATAATTAGTTTGTGAAGTATGTCCCTATTACTTGTGTCAGACTTGAGCTAATGCTGTGATAGCTTAGGTGGCATACCAAAGAGGTGAGATGGTGTTTGTTTTATTTAGGTAATCTCTTTTCAACTCCACTGTTGGTCTTTCCCAGTATCTGCACCACGCTGTGTGCTTTGTTCTGTCTTAGTTCATGATAACAAGTGTGTTGTCATGTATCAGTGACTCCTGAGATACTTCACTAACTGCTGTCTCTAAGACCTTTTGAAATAGCTTGCCACATCTTCAGGCAAAGGAAGAAAAACTTTCAAATGTATGTATATATGTATAATAAAGGAGTGTGGGGGAAGCAACACCAGAATTTTTCACTCTTTGCCTTAATGAAGGACCCACTTTATGTAGCATTGCATGCTAATGTTTATATAGCCTGCTTTGTTTTCATCTGGGGATGTCCAAAGGGGACTTCAGTGCTGTAGTGAAATGTGGGAGATGTGGACAAGCAGCTGACTGAAAGTTCAAAAGTGGTTGAAAAGTTGTAGAATGAAAGCTGGTTTATTTTCCACGTGCCAAGAATCAGTTTTGTTTTATTTAGGTGAAACCATATTATGGCACTGAAAACCCAAGTGCATCAACGTTCTTACACAGAGCAAGTTGGGAAGTGATTTGACAGTTGAGCTAATTGTTGGTTATCAGAATAGTCTTGCTGTGTGTTTTCTTAAGACTCCAGGAATGTTTTGTGCTACAATAGATTTGTTTTTGGCATTGTTGTTGTTGTTATTACTATTCTGAGGGGAAAATAGAGCAGTAAATGAGTTAGTAATGAAGATATTAAACATGGGGTTTTATTCACTTGGAGAGCTTGCTTAAAATAGATTAAATATTTGCTTCAAGCATTTAATCCTCATCTTTGAGGCATGGACATGCTACCTCTCCTTGGGGCTTGTTGTAAAACTCTATTCAAACCTTTGTAGTCCCTTATATAGTGGGTAATGCAATGAAAGATCAGCATCCGTCTTTTGTCCCGTTGACGTAGCCAGAAAGAAGGCTGAATAGTAGCTTGTGATGAATTTGAGCATTGGGCTATTCAAGCCCTCAGCCTTTCACTGTCATTGCTGACAATAATGTATTGGTTTGTGCTATTTAGAAACAAAAAACAAAACCCCAACCCCCTGTTCTGCACATCTGGGGGAAAAAAAGGATTTTCTGTTGGTTTTATTGTTGAAAAGAAATAGGAAAAATGCATTGTTTTGTAAGGGAGGTGAGGTTTATTCCCATTCATGTATTTCAAATTTAACTCTGTGGCATGTTCGAACAGTGATTTATAACAGGTCTGGGATAAATGAAACTGTCTGCTTGGTGACTTTTGTAAAGCTTTCAGCCTTTCCCTACTCTGCAGGGGTAAACAGAAACCAACTGAAAGACAGTTAAGAAGGTGTCAGGGGGAAGGTACTGTCTGATTGTGTCCCACAGCAGAGTACCTGTGTTACCCTAATACAGATTATTCTCATGTTAAAACCTTCAGGTCCGTGTAAGGGACCTACCTTATCTGTAACTCTGTGACTGCAGGCTGTTGTCTCCCGTGTGTGATGTTTTCAGGATTTACTGGGTATTTGAAGTGAATTGCTGCAAGAATAGAAGGTGGTTAGAAGGCCCTGCCTGAGGAAAAGCGGGGTTATTGCGATGGGTGAGTTACTGTTAGGAGTAGCCATTACTGAGAACAGCTGTGAAGACAAAAAAAATCCATCTTGGGACTGGGTCCTCTTGGAACTGGGTCCTGAGAGATTCCTTTTGGGAAGGGAAGTGTTAAGACTTGTTACCCCATTTTTGTGATAGTACTCTTTCAGAAGAGCTGCTGAAGCCACATTTAGCATTTCTGCTTTGATTATCTATTAAAAATACCTCATTTGGCAGACTTCCTGTACTCAGCTTTTGTTGGTGTGATATAATGTGTTAGATATACAGTGATGGACCTGCATTCTCTATTCCTCATTTCTTCTGCTGTTAAATTCTGAATGTTGCTCTCCACCAGAACTTGCATGACATCTGCCTATATATGTTATGGTTCTGTATATCACTTATTCCTAGATGCATGGCGGAGAAGAGGCAATCACATTCACTATGGGTTTTGCATCTAGTCATCAAATCTGTGTCTGCAGAGGATGCTGCAAGAGAGAGCCTCCATGCCTTGTACAGTATCAGGAGGTGGTAGTTAAATAAGTCAGTTGAGGTCTGTCCTGTTTAGCAGGGAAGTGGGAAAAGCACACCTGAGATGCCTGTATTAACTTTGTTTTAAAGAGCCTGCAAAAATAAGTTGTTGTTTTCTGTGCCCCTGATTCCACTTTAGTAGGACAATTCTTTGCTTACCTGCTGGACACTGAGCAGAAGAATTGCTCAGAAGAAGTTTGCTACTAAGTCTTAAACCACTGAAATCATTCAGTGCATTGAACAGGTCTTAGTGTTTTCCTTCAGTAAGAATGCAGGAGTAGCTCCAAGCTGTTCTTTAAAACTGTTGCCACAGGATGGGGCTGTTGCACTGCCCAAGTATGATCTGTCACTTCGAAGAACTGCAACGGAGCACTCTTTTCAGTGCTAACCTAAAACTACACTCCTGTTGCTTTTATTTATTATTCACCAGTCCGCATAGTGTGGCTTCAGTTTGTCCACTTTCAGGAGGTAGGAAATTTGGAATAAGGTGTTGTTGGCTTGCTGAGTGTAGAACAAGTTTGCTTCTTTTAGAGGCAGCTTTGTACCATATGACAAGCCCAGGTAGTGAGGTAATAGTCCACATAAAGGGGATTTGGTCCATGTATCGCAGAATATGTTAAATATTAAATTGGGGGGGGGGGTAGCCCTTTATTAAATCCATATTTGTGTTTTAAAAATGTGCCAAGAAGTGTTCTAATGAAGCAGCACCTGGGGGTTAATAAATGATATCATGGATCCATTCTGATTGCCAAGAAAGATTTTAATAAAGGAAGCCATGCCTAGGGTTGATCATTTCATCCATGAGAAATAATTGTTTTGTTCCCATATTTCTTTTATTGGTTGGTTAAAACAAGTTTGGTTTTTAGCATCAAGTCATTTATGATTGACCTGCATATTTCTGTGTACCATTTGCATGAAGAGCTAACTGATTCAAATTGTGTGAGAGGCATTACTCTGATTGCATGAAGAGCTTCCATCTTTTAGTGCCTTTCACATTGATCTCATCTTTCTCTGTTCTTCTCCCCTCAAACACTCAGGGTGAAGTGAAGTCTGAAGAGGGGCCAGAGTGGAATATACTGCGTGATGACTTCATGATGGGAGCATCTATGAAAGACTGGGACAAGGAAAGCGATGGAGAGGGCAGAATTGAAGAAGGAGGTGATCTGAAACAAGATGACACTGACTGAATGAAACTGAAAACCATTCAAGATAATGTTTTATCATCTTTATTTTCTTTGGATAAAAAATCAACATTCTGTGAATGTACAACACTTGGAGAATATCATTTTAAAGAAAAAAAGGAAAAGACTTGCGCAACTTTGGAGTGTTTTCTCCTTCATGTCAAACTTTTATTTAATACAGCTTCATTTGCTATACTGAAATCCTGAAATATTTTCCAAAACATGTATAATTTTCAACATATTTCCAAAACATTTTGTACAGTCAAAATAGTGGCACCTGCCCAATGAAAGACTGATTTTGCCAAGGTCATTAAAAGTTTATACATTAGTCATGGCAAGCATTGTATTAGTGTGCCTGCATTTCCAAATCAGCATTGCACTTTGAAAGTTGTTAGCAATTTGCAATAGAAATGGCTTACAATAAACAGAAATGCTGTCACCTTGTAAAGTTATCAGACTCCTATAGAGTCTTTACTACTTTGGCCAGAAAAGGTTTTGTAGATAATAAAGAAAAGTAACCATTAATGTGATAGTTCTGGTTTTGGAGCGTTAGTTTGATTGGAGACAACTCTGGAAACATAACTGTAAAAGGAGACACTTGACCCTACTGATTGGCTTTTATATTTTGTTATATATATGGAAGTATGAGTTTTTCCATTGCAAGTCTGAAGTTGTATAAGCTTAAGAGACTGATAAGAGACGAAAGGATGATCATTGCTATTATTTTTGTTGGAGGAGAGAGGGCTTTTCTAGCAATACTGCATAAAATTGTGTACAGTGTTTCCTCATTTGCAGTTCTGGTGTTCTGGCCTTTTTCAGCACGGAGCTGGACCTCCAGGATACATCCTGTGGGTTTAGGCAGCTGTAATGCTAATTCCTGAGGTCTGTAAAGGGTCAAACAAAAGCCCTTCCTCTTAGGTGCATACTGTAGCAGTAGCAGACTTTGGAAGACATCTGTCAGGGTAACACTGTTTGTCTTTGTTCAAACCACAGCATTTTTTCCTAATTGGTTGTTCAGTTGTGAATATGTTATTATTAACATACATAATAAGAATATATTCTTTATAAGCATATGCATACAGAAGAAAGTGCATTGTGATTAAAGTGTTCTGAACGAGAGGCTGAGGTTGAATTCTGCTGCCTTCACTGTTCCAGACTGGCTGTCTGATGCTGTGTCAGTTGTTTAACTTTTCTATTGCATTTTCGCATTTTCTATGTGAAGAAAATGCCTTGGGGCTTATTAATTGATACTTTAAAAGCACAGTACTATACTGTCTGTTTCTATAGATGTCTGGCATACTAATCTTTCTTTGTACCTCCATATATGCAAGATAGCATTGAAATCTGTGTCGGACAGTGGATTTAGATTTTCCCAACAAAGGCACTGAGGAGGGGAGAGGGTTTGAACTTTGTGTATACTGCAGGAGAAAAAAATATATACATACAAAATGGCAGAGAAACCCATCCTAACAACTGGCAGTGATTGTATTATCCCTAGACTATTCATCTGGTGTAGATATTGTAGCATAATTCTTTGAGGAGAGCTCAAAGCTAGCAGCAGAAATGTTTAGATTTTCAAGCTGCTTTGAGTGTTACACATACTAGATATCTGAGGAGACATTAGTTGTGGCCTGATATTTATTATCACAAACAAAGGCATACACCCAAAATACCAAGTGGCAAAACCACAGAAGTTTGACATATGGTTATCCTGGCTTCTGAAAGCTAGATATCTCTATTGCTGTTCAGTGAGAGTTGGCATCTCATTAGTGCAAAACAAAGATAGGCCACAATATTTCAAGTAGCTACTTAAGCAGAATAGCAGCATAATAGCCTAATCTGACATTGCTTTCTTTTTACAGAGCTCAGTTAGTTTCTGTGGAGAAATTACATCAGCATCCTTAAATCTGTGGTTGCTCTTTCATTTCATATCACCAGTATCTGCCTGAGGTCAAACTTTTTGAAAGTAATCTAGTGTTTTTTAGGAGCAGTGACATTATGACATTAAAAATACTCTTACACTACTTCTAGAGTACTTGGGTGTTTGAATTTTACTTGCACATTTTTGAAGTGATGTTTTGATTAAGACGGTGGAGTATCATTTGGAATTAAAACATAGAGTATATTGATATTGCTAAAAATACCTTGAGCTTCCATTTCATAACAGTACTTTTTGCCTGTAAGTGGAGAGCATTTCTTACCTTTTCAGAAGCATAATACTCTATGTATATCAAATACTTTTTAGATTTTGGTACCTTACCTTTGCGATGTCCTTTGGTTGTGCCATGTTCAGAAAAAACTCCTAGAGTAACTTAGATTGGTAACTGCCTCCTAAAGTGAAATAAGCTCCAGGCTCTTTGTGGCAGATGGAAGTGTGTATTTTAACTTTAGGCATTTGGTGGACAACTTACTTCTCAAGCTTTATTGTAATGGACTAGCAGTTCAAGAGAAGAGCTAAGCTCTGTTTGGCCCATACCCCTTCCAGTCACCTTTCTCAGCTGTGGGATTAGGCTCTACCCGCCTCCCCACCCACTTTTCCAGTAATGTTCTTCCTTTTCCATAGCTACCAAGAGCAACCTTCAGCAGCTTTTCCCAGCCAGCAGAGTCTGTTTTGCCTGCTCCCATGAATATCTCTGCTTAAGCAGAGCTGTGCTGCTGCCCTTCATTCCAGAGAGCATGAATCATCTCAACTTTGTGTATTTCTGTACCTATCTATATAAAGCCAATAAGGATGGGGTGGTTCCAGTTTTGTTAGGATTCAAGCCAACTCTAGAATATGTAGAGTTTAATATTGTATGGATTGCACGCAAAGCAACAAAGTGTTTTTTTTTGTAAGAGTTTCTTATCCTCTCATCTAATTTCTCATTATGTTAATTGTGCTAAGTATTTTTTCAGCAAAGAAAGCATGAGTTGGCCTATAGAGAAAATAGAGAACCATCTTACCGTTTTCTGTCTGCTTTTCTGCAGCCTGCTGTTTCCTTAAATACTTGATGAGTGATGGTGGAGTATCCTTGTGCCTGATAGTACTGCACTATATCATCTTCTCTGTTNAATAGAAAGAGAACCATCTTACCGTTTTCTGTCTGCTTTTCTGCAGCCTGCTGTTTCCTTAAATACTTGATGAGTGATGGTGGAGTATCCTTGTGCCTGATAGTACTGCACTATATCATCTTCTCTGTTAAAACGTGGAGGGAAGAGCTCCCACTTCTGCAGCTGTGAGACAGGTTCTCAGAACAAAAGAGCTAGAATCTGGCTTCTAATGGAGATACAGCTTTGCGTATGTGTGCGTGTTTTGTTTTAGAGAGAGAAATGGTTGGAGGCCATGAAAGTGTTCTGACTATCTGATGCTTCCAGAAGAAGGTGGTCTGTAAAGCTGCATCTGTTCAGAGCTGGCTCAGTAGCTGTCTCCAGGGAGGAAGGCAGAAGTCATCTGGCACATAACAGTCTGCGCAACTTAAAATGACAAACTACTCACTCTTATGAAATGAGTCCTGGCATAGTTAATATCCACACAGAGCAGTCATCAGTGCTGTTCACTTCCAGCCCCTGCAAATTGCTCAATGATTTCTTCAAGACTTGCTGAGGTAAGCAGTAAGAAGGCCAGGAGAAGGGTTGTGGAAGGGAAGACTCTTAGGATCTCAAGAAAAATAGATAGTATCCTCGTGCTAAATAAGGTGTTCAATTTGGACTTTAGGACCTCAGTGGTAGACACTGGAGAGTTCTTGGTTACCGAATTATAAAATGCTGTTGATTTACTCCTGTTCTAAAGCAGCAGCTTTTAACTTCTTGTCAGTATGTAAGCGTCAACGGTTTCGCCTCTGTAGATGATCTGGCAGATAAGGGCTTTTCCTTAATCATTCTTTTTCAGACTGATAAGGATGGCTGATATTTCTTAGACAAACCGTTCTGTTTTCAAATGCATCTGTTTAATTGCTGTTCTGTCTTAAGGGATATGTTGTAATAAAACTCCAGTCAAACTGAATAGCTTCAACAAAAAAGATGCTTGTGCTTGTGTAATGCTTCATCCTTTGGAATGATTTCTTTTTGCTTAAATCCATGTGTTTAATCTGCTGGATAACAAATTGTAGGATGAATTAGGACACTTTCGTCAGGTCTTCACATGTGACCTCATAAGCACAAATGGTTTCCAAGAGGCACTTTGGAAGGTGATTTTAGGAATACTTATAAAACCCATTATTTCTTCACAGTGCCTCAGTGATTTTAATAGCCCATTCTCTCATGCCAGTGAGTGAACTTTCAGACCATTATTTTGCAACATTTTCCCTGTGTTTCTTAATTCTGTTTTCAGTATATGTAGTGTTAATTGTGAACTGACAACCAGGATCAGACCTGCACTGAGGTTTGATAGCACTAGGATTTCTTACAGACATAAGTGTTTTCAGAAGTAGCTAAATAATTAATAGAAATAGGTCACTTAGAAGATATGCTGGTTACACTTCTTATCAGAAACTTAATGTGTAATTTAGAAATGGTTAAGTATACAGCCTGCTGATTTTATGTACTAATCAAGTCTTCAAACCATGTCTATTATAGGCATGTTTGATCACAAATAGAGCATAACAGGGTTGTTTATGATAGTTGTAAAACTTGTTTGAATATTGAGGTACTTAAAGATTCCACTAGCCATTTATGAACCCATTATAAACTGCATTATGAGCGTAATCTGGGAGGTTGTGACTGAGAGCCTGTGGCTATTCAATCACTTTGTTGCTTTGAAATTTTTTTTTCCCACAAAAGGAGGACTTTCCTATTCTTGTTCCGAATGGGAATGAGTGTTGCTTGATCCAAGCAAAATGGTAATGGAAAGCTTTCTTGATTATGTGGATGTTTGCATTAACTTTCAGATTGTGTATATTTTATCTAAAGAGGATTTTCTTTGTTTTTCAAGTGATCCGCAAATCACACTGTATGTAGGCAATGATGTATTCTAAGGGTAGGTAATTGCACGTAGAAATATGAGTATCAACAGTCCTAGGCTTCATTGCCAGCTCTTGTCAGTGGCAGAGACTTTTAGAAGTGTGATTTTGAAGCAGCCTTTTGCTTTCCAGGGACAAATACTGCTCTGCTTCCATTTCAGAAGAGTGTCTGAGGTCTGGCAACTGAATGAAAACTGTTACTACAGGACTCAGTATGTGAGCTTAGTATGTGAACTTACTTATTTGAGACTTCACATACCTGCCTGGGCATCCATCTGTTCACCATCTCATGATGCTCATTAGACATGAAAGGTGACCAAACCCATGTTGATAGCTTATCCATCATTGTGTAGGTCTGCTACCTCAGTTACAATCTCAATGAGTTCCAAAGAGCTTATGGTTCATAAGTAAAGGATGCTGCACAGGTACATGTTGGTAACAGTAGTGTAGTTTTGCATACAGTTGGGGTTTAGGTGACTGAAATACTTGACAGTATCTTGTTACGTGCTTAAGAAATTTATCTTTTAATAAGAAAAGGCTTCACAAAATTTTCTGCTTGGTGCCACTTCATAATAGCAGAAAAAGACTGAATTTCAGAACTTTCAGGCAAGACCCTCAGTTTTACAGATTCACAGAATCATTAGGGTTGGAAGGGGCCTCTGTAGATCATCCAGTCCAACCCCCTGCGAAGGCAGGGCCACCCAGAGCAGGTTACACAGGAACATGTCCACGGTGGATTTGGAACTCCACAACCCCCCTGGGCAGCCTGTTCCAGTGCTCTGTCATCCTCAATGTAGAGTTCTTCCTCCTGTTGAGGTTCAACTTCTTGTGTTTCAGTTTATGGCCATTGCTCCTTGTCCTGTTGCTGGGCACCACTGAAAAGAGTGTGGCACTATCCTCCTGGCAGCTGCCTTTGAGATAATGATCTGCATTGATGAGATCCCCTCTCAGACTTCTCTAGACTAAAAAAGCCCAGCTCCCATAATCTCTCAGCATAAGAGAAATGCTCCAGATACCTGATCATTTTTTAGGGCTTCTTTAAGAGCTTGTTACTCTGCCAAAACAATGTACAAGACCCAAGTATAAATATACTTCCAGTAAGAAAACTGATCAAAAAAATCCAGCTTGATGGGATGATAAATTGCCATTCATTCTTGTGAATTGTATTAACAAAGGGACCAGTCAGGCCTCGAAGGGTGCTGAACACCTTTCTGATGTACCAGTGCAGTCAGCAGGTCAGATCAGGACTGCTGGTGCCCTCTCCATCTGCTGCATATGCCCTGGTTTTTAATTGCTGGAGGATTATTTTAAGTTTTGGCATCATTGCTTAGAATTAAAGCAGGAGTGAAATAAGTTTTTTATAAGGAAGATAGTTCAGGTAAGAAGGGAAATACATTTGTGTCTTTTTATAACATCAGTATTATGGTCTGCATTTCTCAGCCAATATGTAGGCTTTTCTAAGCTATGACTTAGCTGTTAATGAGGTTGATGTTCAAATGACGCTTTTATTTGTGAGCATAGGTATTTCAGCTGTCAGTCTGTATCTGTGATGGAGTAGTTAATGTCCATAGAACAAATTGGACTTTGATACGTTCAATACAGCTGTCCCATTCTTGGTATCTGTTGTTCTTAAGTCTTGTTTGCATAAAAACTTTCTCTCATTTTCCTAGAAAATACAGAAATATGGGTGTGGAAAAACACCACAGTTCTCTTGATTTTTTCCTTTTTAAGATCTTTGTCCTTACTCCAGAGCCAGCCTTGGATGGTAGGAAAGGTGCTCTCAGTTGGTCCTTCTGGAGAGCATTTTACTAAGCACACTCCCAATAAAAACCATCCAGGTAGGAGAGAATTGTATATGCTCTTAGAGCTTAAAAATAGAGGTGTTACATAAGTTCTTCATTATGGCCTACAAACAGACAGGCCATCGATTTAGGAGTCATAGGTACTGGCACTTTTACCGCTCCATATGGGTGGTCTGTTCTAGATTCAGCTCTAAAATAACCTAAATCTGGCTCAGCATTATCACTGTCACACAAATGGGTCTTTCTGTTCTGCCTCTAGATTGAGTCATCAAGCTTAAACCATCCACCTGAAAAGGTATGGTTTGATCAGCTATTCAAGTACATTGGTTTCATTGATTTTGGTAGCCAGGCACAAAAAATGGGCTTAAAAATGTATAAGGCTGAGAGGTGTCACAAAGACCTTTTCTGGAGCTAGTTTGGTGAGTACAGCACAAAAGCTTTGTATTGTGAGTTTTGTTTTGTGTTTGAGTTTTTCTGTTTGTTCTTTTAAGTTGTTGAATAAACTGCTATAGATGCTCTGGTAGCAGTACAGTGTTTATAGCTCTTATTTACATGTTACTTAATGAGGTGTAACTCAAATCATCGCTGAGCAGTTCAGAAATAGAAGGGAACAGCTGTAACACTGAGGAAGCGATGCAGGTCAGGAGTTCAAACATTGAGATTAAAGGGATGACTTTTATTCTGCTGTCTTTACTTTGTCATGCTTGCTATAAGTAGATGTCAAGACACACTAGTATATAAACCACTAGGCTTATATTTCTCCCCATTTTTACAATGACTTTTAATTTTAGTTAGTGAATCTGATCATTTTCTTCTGCTGATATTTTAAGTCTTACTGACTTTAGTGGAAACAGGATTTCCTGTGGTGATTAAAACCACAGGTGCTAGGATTAAAGAAGGCTGGGGGTTTTTTAGTGGTATATAGACTAAAACTGGAATGATGCAGAGAAGATTAGTGTGGCATCCTCGGGGCTGACAAGCAGATTTGAAGGAGCACATGAAGGGATCAGGCTCTGGGAGTTGTAACCATGGGGAAACTTCTCTGGCATCCACAGAATTTTTACCAAGACTTCAGTCTTAACTGATTTAAAGATGGGAATTGGCTTTTGGAAGCAGAAACCTCTTGGATGCACTGATGTGTGCAGCCTTTATAGGAAACATGTATATCTTCAGGATAGATGGTTTTAGCCTACTGATTGTTATATTGCTTCCCTAAACCCTCTGATGTCCAGCTGTGCTCTTCAGAGAGGGAGGGCAATTTTACTACGGGAAAGCTTTTATCTGAGTTGTCAAATCCAAGCCTTGTAAGATGTAGGTAATAACCCAAGCACTGAAATACAAAGTAATAGTCACGTTTCTTTATGTTCTCTTTCTCCATAAGATTTTTTGGGGGGACAGCTATAATTTCTCAGCACTTCCTGTGATTGTTTCCACTGAAGTTGTTGGGTCTATTTGTAGAACTTTAATTTTTTTTTTATACTTATGTATGTCTGTGTATATAAAATATACATAAAATATGTAAAAATATGTGTACATCTACAAATATATATAAACATAAGTTCTCATTTATTCCTATATATAAAATATATTAAATTTTTTCATTCCTACAAAGAGGCTCTCTCTATGTTATCGGAAGCATACCTTTGATTTGCAAGTTGATAAGTAGTTACATATGTATATGTAAATATGGATGGCAGTCTTGCGTGTCAAACAACATGTTCTATAAGGTAACCTTTATCTTCTGGAATATGAGTGTTGGAGGACTGGGCTGTGGTTGTATGAAACGCAATCCGTGAGGCAGTGGGGCTGCTTGTATTTGTAAGGTCAGCAGGGTTTGCTCTCAAATTTATCCAGGCATTACTGCACACACTAATGAAATGTGCAGTGCAGGAGTACGGACTTCTGCTTCACTAAGGATAATAAACAGTAAAATCTAAGGTTTTATTATGGTATATATTACAACTTTCCATTATTTGTCATCTCCTCTTTGCCTCACCTTTATTAGGTGTCACTTTGGCTCTAGGAGTTGAAGCTCAGTACACCTAGTTGTATGAAAAGGAGAATTCAAACGTGTTTTTGCCTAGCGTCCTGCACCAGAATGACTGAGATTCTACACGACCACTGTTAGGGCTGCAGATTTCTGTGTGTGCCACAAAGAATTAATTGTGCAATCATCCTGTGCTGGTCATCAGTGTGAGTGCTTACAAAAGTCACCTCTTAACTTTTAAACGTTATTCCTTCTTCAATAGTGTTCTTTAGTTCATGAAAGGGAGCCAGCCACCTTACTTAATGACCTGGTCGTCAGCAGTTTCGAAGAGATTATTGCCTTTGTATTTCGCAGGGAGCATTTGCCTATAACCAAAACAGTCTCAAAAGAAACCACAAATTGTAAAATCCTGACCATGTAATTCTTAAGTTAATAGGAAACATGAAACCTTTGCGTTCAGTAAAGTAACTTTCCAGGTGTCCCTGTTTTTCTAATAAACACTTACTGTTTATTAATATATATATATATAAAAAGACAGTATTGTATTGAATTAAAAGCTCCAAAACAGATTAAGTTCTGTTCTTTCCCTGTATGCATGCTAAGGGCCCGTTCCTGCTTTTTGACTTAAAAAGCTTCCACTGACAGCAGCCCTACAGGGTAAACCCATTTCATAGAGGCACAGGGAACAGATAAATGTAGTTGAGCTAAACATCAGTGTTTAGTAATCCCAGCAGCTTTTGAAACTAATAGGTAATTGTTAATTAAAACTGTTTTGGAATGAATAAAAAAAAAAAACAAAAAAAAAAACAAAAAGCTTTCTAGACTAAAACACAAAGCCATAATGAGGATGAGTTTAACAGGTACATCATTCCTGGAAATTAAAGGTAGAATAGGGGAGCTGGATTACCTGTGCAGAAGGGCATGTGATAACTGAATTCTGATGATGTTACTCTTTATCCAGCTTTGCAGAGTGCACACAGTTGGGCATTGTCATTCCTGACAATGTTTTGGTTGCTTTTCTTGTGCATTACAAGGTAGGAACGTCACTTTTCAAGTTGAGTTTGCAGTAATTCCATGGCAAAAAGCTCCCAAACTTGTAAGTGCAGGGGATTGACTTAATAGAAGTAAGATCAGGTATCTCCTGATGTCTATAATCATGTCTATAGTCCAGATATTTTCCATTTGGTGCTTATGAATGTGGATGTGTATTGGCATGATTTGGTTGGCAGGTAGGTATCCCTTCCTGGGGTGAACTGAAGCAGCTCAGCCATGTGTGGTGGGTCTTCTGTGCCTAGTAGGTATTTAGCTCAAGTGGCCGGGACTTTTGTAAAGAAAAGTCCATCTCTGCTGCTGCACTTGGGAATTCTGCCTGGTAAAAGCATCCATGTGGCAAGACCAGAAAGCATTAGGGAATTGAGCTGTGTTGCAGTGGGAGGAAGAATGGAGACCTGTGCTCGCATAAGCCCAACACCGTGTCATACTGAAAGGGTCAGAAGGGAAGCAAATGGGTTGTTTTGAGTGAGAACAAAACCAAGATTTATTTTAATTCCTTTTTCTTTCCCTAGCTGGCCTGAAAGAGTCTGAGGAGATGTTTCCAAATCAGAAGGAATCTCAGCAACTTCCAAAATCTAGTCAGACTGGTTTGCTGTCAGCCTGGCTTAGTGGAAGGCTCCTCTGGAGCTTGGACCTCCAGCACCTTTGGCTGTATGGCCAGTGTGGGCGGCCAGGCTCTGAGTGCACAGGAGGTTCAAAGCCTCTATGGACATATCTAGTGCTCCAGTATTTATGAAAGGCACTGCACTGTTGGTTTTGTCTTAGTTTGGCTTTTTTTGTTTTCCTCCAAATAGGAATACAATACAAATACACCTGCAAAAGCAGCAAACTTTGGGATCTGGCAGGGCTGTACCTGTAGAGGTCTCCTAAGAGGAGGTAGAAAGTTTCCAACAGAAGGAAGGTGTTATGCTCTGTCCCCATGGTTGCTCCAAAGCCCCCAAGGCAAATGTTGGGCAGTGTACTTATAGCAGCCATGTGTTGCAGGGCCATAGGTGCTGCGTCAGGAATTTCTTCATGGTTTCAGCTGTAGCTTTTGGAGGAAATCATTTAATAACTGTTCCCTTCAGAAGTATTTGTGGTTGAGGTGCCTTGTGTAACAGCCGGTTCCTCAGCTGGTTGGAGCAGCCATGGAGCTGTGAGATGTAACAGCTTGAGGAACTGTCCCCTTGGTTTTGTACAGGTGTGTTGCAGAAGTGAAACCAGATGAAGCTACATGTTGAGCTTGCTTGTTTATTTGAACGATCTTGGAAGCATTGCCATTCCTGACACTGCAGCTGTGTTTTGGAGGTCAGTGGGAGCAGGACATTGACATATACAGCGGTAAAAGCATGATATTGTGGCAGAGATGTTTAATCTGGCCTTACAGGAGTTCACACACTGAAGTGGAAAGTACCATTAACTCTTGCATCAGGACACAGTCTCTGTACATCCCCACACACTTCCAAAGAACAAAGTAAGTTTACTGTGTGTCTACCCATACCTATAAATGCTCAAGCATTTTGCAGAATGAAGACAGTTCCCAAGATGTGGTCAGCCAGAGGAAGTCTTTGGTGGTGTTTGGCTGGTTTATACCTTATGTGATGCCCATTGTGCTCTCAGATCCCAGTCATCCTTCTCCCACTTCTCCTATATGTCTGCCTGTTCGTTCAGAGGCCCAGCTGTGCTTCTAAATGCCCATGGCACTTTGAGTACTGCTTCTATGTGTTTCTGCATCTCTGGAGACAAGAGATTCCTGCTCTGGCAAGAAACAACCTTGGAGGGTGGCACTGGAAATTCTTGACATGACTTAATTCAGAAGGTAATATAGGGCTAAATGGATGGGGATAAAGAGAAAGGCTAGTCGCTCACT
The DNA here is from genome assembly GCA_002631895.1 of Agapornis roseicollis. Taxonomy (NCBI): domain Eukaryota; kingdom Metazoa; phylum Chordata; class Aves; order Psittaciformes; family Psittacidae; genus Agapornis; species Agapornis roseicollis. The sequence goes on from NDXB01009517.1 coordinate 117,382, forward strand.
TTCTAATGTTAATGTTGATGTATGGGGGTGATAAAAGGACTGAGAGGTATGGCGTAAGGTTGAGGGATGCCCAGTAGATGGTGATGCCTCCAGGACAGAGAGGGGCAGCTGTCCTCCTGAGGTCAAAGCCTGAGCTTTGCACACACGCACTGGACCAGGCATGGATGGAGCCTGTGATGTTTGCTGTGGCCGAAAGAGGCGGTGGAAAGTTGAATCACAGGCGCCACAGCCTAAGCATCTGGGGCTTGAGAATTTCTGCCTAGTGCAGTGAGGATGCATTTGCACACTTCTGCCAGAAGAGGAGACCTCGGAGAAGGAGCAAAACCTTCTCATCTCCCCCTTGTCCCTGCTTGGTGGGTAGCACTCATGACCAAGTGGGGGGATGTCCATCAGTGGGGAGCAATGAGGATTGACTACAGCAAGATTGGAAGTGAAGCCCAGAAGTGAGGCAAGGGGCAGCACAGGGACTGACCACATCCTGCTGATGGAGCGGTGTGCCCATCCTCACCCTCTGCCCTGTGATCTTCCACATAAACACATCCAAGTGCTTCCCTGGATGCTGGAGGGGAACTCTACACCAGGGACTGTAGTGATAGGACAAGGGGTGATGGGTTCAAACTGAAACATGGGAATTTCAGGTTAGATATAAAGAAAAAGTTCTTCCCTGTGAGGGTGCTGAGGCACTGTTACAGGTTACCCAGAGAAGCTGTGGCTGCCCCCTCACTGGCAGTGGTCAGGGCCAAGTTCAACGGGGCTTGGAGCAGCCCGGTCTAGTGGAAGGTGTCCCTGCCAATGGCAGGGGGTTGGAACTGGATCATCTTAAGGTCCTTTCCAACCCAACCCATTCTATCATTCTGTCATTCCCAAGAAGTGAGTAATTCTTCCTTTAAGGCAAACGTGGTGTTTGGCCTAATTAATGATAGGTGCAAGAAACATTAAACTCTCAAACAAATCATAAGGAAAAGAGCCTGTCCGAGCCGTTTTCCTTTCTCCCCTCTGTCTTTCTTTCCCCACCTTGGGCTCAGGCACTTCAGCTGCACTGCACCGAGTGCCCTCTCCGCTGCTCTCGGAGGCCAATAAATAACCGGGCGGTGGCCGTCGGAGCCCTCCGCTTCCCCGCAGCCCCTCCCCGTCACTCCGCGGCGAGGCGAGCACGTGGGGCGGGGAGAGACCTTATAAATCTCCCAGTCCCTGCGCGGCCGTGATGTTATCTGCTGGCACCCGTTCGCTGCTCGCAGGACGCGCCGCGGGGCCGGCGGGCGGGGGGTGCCGAGCGGAGCACGGCTAAGATCCGCCGGGAGCCGTGCCGAGCCGCGCCGTGTGCCCCAGCCTCGCCGCGGAGAACGGGAGGAGGAGGAGGAGAGCGGCGGTGCGGCCGCTGATCCGCGGTGGAGGCTGTCGGGGCGGCGTCGGCGCTGCCTCCTCGCTGACTGCGGCGTTGGGGTTGGCGTTTGGGAAAAGGAGGAGGAAGAGGAGGGAGCTGGAAAAAGGAGCTCGGCGGCGCGGGGGTGGGTTGGTGCATGCGGCGCGGGGCGCACGCAGCAGCCTGCGGGACGCGGCCGGACCCGGGATCGCCGCCGCCGCCGCCGCTCTGTGCTGCTGCCGCCGCCGGGCACAGGCGCCGCCGCTTGTCCCGGCCGCGGGGGCCGGCGCTCGGGCGCACACGTGCGCTGCTCTGCAGCCGCCGCGGGCGCTGAGCGCCGAGCGCCGAGCGCCGCCGGGCGCGGGGCGGTGCCGCTGCCGCCGGGAGCCGCGGGCGCTCGGCGGGGCTCAGCGCTGCGCCCGCACGCCCTAACCCGCCGGCTGCGGCAGCGCCCGAAGTGCCCAGCGCCGCCGCTTGCTTCCCCCCCCCCTTTCCCTTTTCCCTCCCTTTTTTTTTTTTTCCCTTTTTTCCTCCTTTTTTTTTCCCCCCCCCCCCCCCCACGGCCCCTGTGACGTCACAGAGCGGCCGCGCTTAAAGGGACCGCGCGAGATCGCCCCCCCTTCTCTGCCCCTCCCCCNCTTCCTTCCATCCCCCCTTTCCCTTTTCCCTCCCTTTTTTTTTTTTCTCCTTTTTTCCTCCAGTTTTTCGCTCCAGCCGCCCCGCCAGAGCGCCGGGAACGGGCTCTTTTCCATTGAGTTGATTCGCAGGTTTGCTTTATCCATTTGGGGGCTTTTTCCTCCCGTTTTTCTACCGCTGCCCGGCTCACTCCACCCCCCGAATCCTATTGAGTTGTAGCAACTTGCTCTCCCCCCTTCCCCTTTTTTCATTATTTTAATTATTATTGCTATTTTTTTTTCACTGACGCGTTTCGATTGCAAGTCGCCCTTGCAGTCCGGTTCTGAACTGCATTTTGTCTGCAGATCTTCCCTTTGTTTGCACACGTCCCCCCTTTTTATTTTTCAATTCTTCCTTTTTTTTAATAATTTTTTCCCCGTAGTTGTTGTTGTTCGTTGTGAAAGTAACTTTTTTTTTTTTTTTTTTCGGGGGGGGCGCTTTTTTTAAAAATTTAA
>NDXB01009517.1:121804-136349 GCA_002631895.1 Agapornis roseicollis
GGGCAAAAAAAAAAAAAAAGAAAATAAGGCTATTTGGAGCCAAGTGGGTATGAGCAGAGAGGTTCAGTGTAATTCATAGTGAGAACACAGACATTGTGCCTGTTTTCCATGCTGGAATACTGTAGTATTTTGCTGGTGGTTTTGGTGGAAGTAAGCACTCTGAGACCTACCAGGTCGTGCCCTAAGCAGAGGGATGAGCCCCTATGGGCAGGGGTTAGGGGCAGTGATAGCAGTGCCTTGGGCTTCTGGAGTTGACCCCAGAGCAGAGAGTTGTAAAATGCACCCACCCTGAGTATGTCTGTCCTCTTTCCTCACATGAGCAAACTACAAAGAACCAATAATCCAGAATGCAGCTGCATACTTTCCAGAAAATTAAAATATCTGTGGTGTGTGTCTTGGATGGTGCTGACAAAAGGAGGGTCTATTTTTAAAACGCTGTCAGAGAGGCCAGATTCGTGCTGAAGTATCAATAGGAAGGGTTTGGAAGAGCAATGGAGATTGCAGGTATCTACCAACAGAGTGCATCAGACGTTTGGGATCAGAGGGGTGGTTAAGCTGCCGATCCAGTACTACTGTGCAAGGGTTGTCGCTAACATCAGAGTAAGTAGGTTAACTGTTTTTCCACTGCTCTCTAGTTATGCTGGATGGAGTGAGCCTTTCCAAAAAAGACAGAAGGAAAGGAATCGCTCCACAGCATTCTAAAGGAAGAAATGGAAAGCACAGTTCTGGCAGCTGCAGGCGCTGTCTCTGAGACGCCTTGGAGCAAGTATTTTTAACTCTATAGATTCTGCTGCATCCAAGGGGAGAAGGGGATCGGTGCAAACGCACTGGAGGTCAAAAGCTGCTGGAAGGCAGGCATGGGAAAGAGCAGCGGTTCAGTTTTTACCACAAGTTGTTAGCATTCAGTAACTGACTACAACCCAAGTATTACAAATATGCTCTAATTATACTCATAGTCAGCAATATATCACTATGGATTGCTGATAGGTCTTTGTGGGGCATTCTGTAAAGTTCAGGCTAAATATTTTTAGCAATGAGGAGATTTAAAAGGAAAACTATAAGAGATATTGTATATACCCTAAGGCATATTTTGTCTTAAATATTATCCTTGGCCAACTGTACTGTATAAATACAGTAAATATGAATAGAACTGGCAAGATGCCAATCTCCTGGGATGAATTTTAGTCAAGAAGGTATTTATGGGATATAAATAATACTGTGTCAACATTTAAAGAAGGGATCTGATTAGTTTTGAATTTATTCATATTAATCTTTTCACATGCTGTTAGTTTAAGGCTCAAAGTGAAGTTATGCTAAGGTTTACCCGTAGTTTGTACTGAGGAAGTACGGGGGCATCTGGCTTGACAGTCCACTTGAGGTTAAGGACACATCGAGTCAGAGTATATATGGAAATTTAGCGAGGCGGGGACTGCCGGACCCAAAACCACCAGATGTGAAAAGTAGTGGTGGAAAAAAGTACTACAAAGAGGTCTGGAAAAACCAAAAAGCTCCTGTCAGGCACGCCTGCCTGTGTTGTGCTTGCGACAGCATGGGTTAGGTACTGAAGGTTTAAATGTCTCCTAAGTCCAGTTGGCAGCTGGAAATTGAGCTATTTTATGGAGTGGTTTGAAAAGGGGCTGGGGCATTGAAGCTGAGCACATCAGAGACACATCTTGTGAGTTCTGTGCCCAGGTGAAGTTACCTGAGCAGATGCTTAATACTGATTTCTGTGAAAGGTGGATCACCTCAGAACTTGGTTACTTACCAGTTCTTTGATTGTCTAGTGCCTGATAACAAAGCTAGTTATCTATTGGAGGCTGAGTGATAATCACCACTGTACTGATAATAAACAGGAATCTAGTGCAAGTACAGTTAAGGGTTGCAAATACCGATGCATAACCAGGATACTTGATAAGGACAGGCAGCACATGTATGTGGGGCTGGGGCCCAGTTCTGTCATCTTCATTCATGGCAGTTTTTATCAAGGTCAAGAGCTGCTCAGTACTGATGACTTACAGCTAATGCTGATAAAGCGTTAATTTTTCTGTGTTGCTGGAGATGGATCTCTAAGTACTCAGTAGCCCAAGAAATCACAGTTCTTCTGGGTTTGGGCCTGAGTTTGCATGGACTTTAAAATACTTCAGTATGAAGGAGCTTCCATAGGTTCCACAGTGCACCAAGTGGTAGGATTAGTCTTTTCAGGCACTTGGTTCCATGAATATTGCTTTACATAGACTCGTAGTTCTGCTGAATATTTGCATCATGAAAGACAACATTATAAACTGGCTGGACACAATGATATGCTTCTACTTTATCAACAAGGACTCGATTTACCAGCAATTATACATATGTGGGCTCCTTGTCTTCAGGATACCAAAATTGCTCACGCAGGAACGCCATGCTCATGTCTGCTGGCACTGACTGCGTCATTACCATGATGTTAACACTGGGATGGCTCGTGTGCATTTGCATTTAGCAGAACAGAGACATTAATCTTTCAGGCTTTCCTATGTTGTTGATTATATGGAAAAGGTCTTTGAAAGAGTACCTTAAAAGCCTCCTAGCTATGCTGGCCTTATGGTTATGCTCTGGAGCACCTGTTGTAGGGAGGTGCTTGCCAGGTTTACTGTCTGGTTTGCAGAAGGAACCTGAAGCAATGCAAAGGCTTCCCTGAGGAAAGAAGTGGGAGGAATAGCTCCTTGCCGATGGATAACACTTACTGCAGTCTTCCTGAGTGGTGATGTAAAAAACCCAGGAAATTGCAAATAGCTTTAAAAAGGGGCAGGGTCATTTTCTGGACAGTAGTCCTTTATATTCTAAGAAGGATAATCAAATAACATGCTCTGGTGCGCTAAATCTGGTAGCTGAAATCTAAGAGAGCTCTCTTCCACTCATATAGAGCAGGTGGTGGGGGATACTGCTTGTGTGATCTGCTTGCCTCCTGAATCATCAGCAGGGCACCACGCTGGGAGCAGGGGAGGACCGCAAGCTGGTCTGGCATGGTATGTGATTGCTGAAGCCTACAGAAAAGCAAAACACCCATGACACCCTTCTTTACTGTTGCAAGGTCAGCAGACCTACAAGACAAATGTGGGGCTGCATTGCCAAGTCCTTTCCATAACTCCTTAAGTTTATCTCTGGTGTCTGGTTTAAAGAGGCACTTTAACCTTCTCACTCACCAAATTAAGAGTTTAGATGTGCATCACTGCCCCTGCAGCTCCACAGCCCCAGTCCGCTGGCACTATGAGTGTTGTATAGTCCCAGAGACCTATCTGGCAATGTGCCCTTGTCTTCCTGTACATCTCTAGCCACAAGCAGGAGTGCCAAGAGCTCATGCCATTCTTGCTGGTTCCTCTTAATTGCAGGACTGAATGTGAGTAGGTGATGGTGTGAGAAAGCAGAGCATCATCTTCATTAGCTGCTGGTTTTAGCCTTGCTCATCCTTGGTGCACTGTGTGAGAACAGTAGTGGCCATCAGGATGGCTGTGCTACTTTGGAATTACCACTTCCAACGTTTTGCTGTCAGTTTGAGATTCCTGTCTGCACCAAAGATAAATGAGAACTTGTGGCTGTCATCCTTGGTGAGCTCCTTCAGCATGGTTCTGAAACTTGTGAGGAGCTTCCTACACATGAATGGACTCATTAACATTAAGGCTGTGTGTCTGCCTAATCAGCTTCCCAAATCAGGGCCCAGTTTGTGGTGTATTTGCCGGGATGAACAAAGCTGTACAGTTCAAATCCTCTTTCTCTATTGAAACCTGTCATTCAAGCATCAGTGGGCAGTGGGAGGTAAATGCTTTACAGGGGATTTTAGAGAGGAAGGATGCAGCTCTTCAGTACTCCGGTGATGCCAAAGAACACTGACCCTGTTGGGCAGCTGCCTTCTTTTGCCTTTGCAGTGTCTGTGCTAGACCGCTCCTGTGTTACAGATAAAGAGAGGAGCCCCAGGGTACAGTGACAAAACAAGTCATGAGTAAAGACACACACACAAATGTTTCCGCTCCTGTTGTGAAACCGCATGCTGCCTGTTTTCAAGCAGGCAGTTTTTAGCTTGAGGACGATACACTCCCCAGGTATTATTTGCTGTAATACTGCGTTACCAGTGTTTCTGCTGACTTGTTACGACTAAACAGTTTGTTTTGGTTGCTGTTTAGGGAAAGTTTGCATCCTGCCTTCAACCACAGCTGTTGCTTGTTTCAATCTGCGGTGTTGACTTGTAGGTTCCTAGCTCCAGCATCCCTGTCAGTTGGCTTCCTGTAGTAGTCTTATCCAAAGCAACTATGTTTCTTCTTAAAAAAGTTCTCCAGTGCTTGTCCTTGCTGTCCTTCCTCCTGTGAAGTGATTGTAGCTGGACACCCAACTGTACAGGACATAGAGCTGCAAGGTCTAGAGGAGAAACTTACAGGTTTCTCCAGGGCAAGAGGATGAGGAGTTAAAAAACCCCTTAGCGTGGAGGGTTGTTTTACCTCCTGTCAGTGTGAACAGTTGTTTTTGAATGTATGAATGACTCATGAGCCTGTTTAGTACTGTGATTCTCCTAGCTTGAATGGCACAAGATTGGCCCTGGAGAAATGAAGTGCTAGACCTGGCTTCACTAGATCTGTCTCATGAGCAGGTTTTTACTTGTTTTTGGTGAGTTGCAAGTTGGTCCAGAGTAGAAAAGTTGCCTTTGTGGGTAGCATAGTGTTGTCAAAATCAGCCAGGTTTTCCAAAGGGATCCAGCTGCACGGCAGTTCATGCACACTGCTTGGAAAGCTTCTGGCTCCAATGAAGTACATCTTGTGTTGCCATTTGGGTTCGCTGGCATCCACGTATGGTTTCCAGGAGATGATAGACCTCACAAGCATGCCTGCAGCACATTAATGGCTTAGAGTGTGGGGAGAACATCTCTCCTTCATTCAGGTTTTAATTTGGACAATAGGGGTTCCTTTTGATTTCATGTATGATGCTCATTGACATATTCAGGATCCTTATTGTAGAGCTGAGCCGTTCCCCACTGGGACCCCCTTAGGGAAGGAGCCTCTTTTTTGTTGTTATACAAGACCTCGAACAGTGTGATGGTGACTTCAGGTTATTATAAGTAACTTTATAAAAGATGAAGCGACCTCATAGCTGACCCTGCTTTGAGCTGGAGGTTGGACTGGATGTCCCTTCCAGCATGAATTAGCCTTGTAATACTGCATTTTAATACAAGAAAAACAATGCTTGTGTTTCAACTTCCACAGGGTGGTCTTGATTCAAGTATCACTAAGTTACTAAATACATGTCGTTTTCTGTCAATTTCAGATTTGTCCCTTGCTTTCTTGCATCAGAATGCTTCTGTTCTTTCTCTCTGCACCCATTTTTCTTCTACTTATGTATACTAATCTATTACATTAGAATATTGCTTTTTAAAATAAGCATGATGTATTGCATGAATATAGACTTCTGTGTTACACTTCAGCAAAAGCTGAGGCATCCTTTTAGGTGAACTGAGGCATCCTTTTAGGTGAACTGAGGCAGGGGAAAGGGAAACGCTGTGATACTGACCTTTCACTTTGCTTGTTTGGCTCCTTCCCACCATATCTAACCCACACTGCAGTGACAAATACTGCATCTGTCTTGACAGGCAAGTCCACAAATAACCATTCATTCATAACTTGGAGCTGCTGTAAGACTCCTTACGGGTTGCTTAATCTGACAGTTGTGCATTTGAGCAGAGACTTTGAAGAAAAGACTGCAGAAGGACTGTGAGTTCAGTCTGACTTTGTGAAAACTAAGAGGGAGGTCTTGCTTGAAAGAGGATACTGTACTAAAGTATATGTATGCGTGTGTGTATATGCGTGCACATGCACGCGTGCGTATACTTAAGAGCATTAAAACATCTGTTGTTGCCAAAGACCAAATTGGAATGTTCTGGGAAAGATAATTTAATTTTTAGCTTCTGGATTCATTTCAGTGATGGCAATTTCAACACTTCCTGGGGAGACTATCAGTGGTTATGTGCATCAAATGCAGCAGTAAATCTGTCATTCTTTCCATTTCAGTTTTTCAGGCTTACAACTTTGTTATTTTTCCCTGTTTGGCTGGTGTTAGTATTCAGTGTTTTCATCTCTTTTAAAGCCCTTGCCTTGAATTTTAAAAGACGAGCTAAGCCTGTTGAAGTTCCTTCTCTTACTTGTTTTTGTTTACATGTAGCATTTGCAATCCAGCAGCTAGCTCAGCTGAAATAGCGATGGTAACTTGTATTTACCATAGCAATGAGTGAAAGATAGGAATCACAATGTGTTGGTTTTCATTCCTTGGGGTGGGGAAAAAAAAAGCAAGAAACAACCAAAAACACTACCCACAAAACCCCCCAACCTTGTGAGTGGACTTTGTACTCAGGAGACTGAAAAGCTAATAGACCTTGGCAGCACTGACTCTCTTGAAGTGGTGGGAGAGTACCTAGCAATTCCTTACTTGATAAAGGCATTGCACAGTAATACTAATCCTGAGCCCACAGATGATCTCCAGTATCTCAAACTGAAAAGAGATTAGTCCTTGCTTATTTGAGTAGACATTGCACAATAAAATGACTTTTGGAGGGCTTTGGGCAAATAGCCATAAGGACTTCAGGACTGCCCAGATGTCTGCTATGAGAAAGAACATCTGCAGGCCTTTCCATCTTACAAGTGATGTGTAAAAATGATGCAGCAAATGGAATCCTCTTTGATGCTAACAGGGACAATGATGTTTGGGTCTGGCATTCACCATGGCCTGTGGCAGGCTTTTGCTCCTTGTCCCACCTCTTCTTGGTCCCAGGGGTGGCCCAGGTTAGGAAAGCTGAGAGATGTCTCTGGTACCCCAAGAATGTGGTATTGGAGGAGGACTTCTGGCCTCTGTATTGCATTTCCTGGCCTTCATGCTTTGAGGGTTTGGTGCACAAATCAATCCAGTTGGCTGGATAATACTGAAACAGCACTTAATGAATACCTAGGAAGCAAAATTTATGGATACCAAGGGTCAGATCCACTGACACATACAGCACTGGCAGATAATTTCTTCATCCAAATGCCTGTAGGGGGTACAGGGGATGTTTGCCCTCAGGGAAGGATAAGCAATATATTGTATTCTCCAACATGATGTGATGTTTTAAACTGCCTGGAGGTGTGTTGGATCCATGCAGATCCTTGGTGTTCTCATTCTCACCCAGTCTCTGAGAGATCCAGCTCAGTTTTCTTGGCTCTTGTAATTGGCTCTGGGCCTTCCTGGCAGTGCAGGGGCTATATATGTCTTGTGCCAATCACTGCTCTGTACTCAAGTTTTTCTTGATGCACGCTTTGGAAGTGAAGTAGCCACATTTCAACATTAAGGTATGCTGAAAGATGTCTGTACTTTTCACTTGTGCTTGCTGTGCATTTACTTAGCGTATAATGGCAGGCTATTGCAGCAGCCATACGTACATCTGTAGGTTTGTGAGGGAGGAACAAGTTCCAGCTTTATTGAAAAGAAATCTGCTGTTCTGATCTGGTGGTGTGATAGGAACTGAGAAGGCTCCATGCCAGGATATACAGCTTGGAAAGAAGGGAGCTAAGGGAGCAGCTTTGTCCCAGTTAGGATGGACTCAGAACAGACTGTTGGGTGTCTGAGCTTTCTCTCCCTCTTTGAATCTGGATTCCCCGATCCCAGCTTACATTTCTTCCAGATGCTAGCAACCATGTATTTGGAAATTTCACATTCCCCTTGCTAATCAGGGAAGAAAAGAGCCCCAAAAGAATCTAGAAAAAGAGATCTTTATAAAGGTGGCCAGAGAATGAGTTAGAACAATATCGTATGTCTGAAGGAACTTACCTCCTTCCAATCTGGAGTCCTATTATTTACCCACTTTATTGTGAGACTTAATTTTCTCTGGCTGGAAGCATATTTATTGAGGTAGAATCTGGAAAGGAACCTGCCTCATGCACACTTGCCACAGGGACATCTAGCTATACATGTGATACAGCCAGACGTTTCCGTTCTTCTGCCTTTTGAGAGTATGTTCCCCAGATTAAGGGCCCTGGTCCAAAGCCTGCTGAAACACTGGAAGTCTTTCCATTGACTGCAAAAGTCTTTGGATCAGGTATTAAGTGCTGTTCCTTTGTTTCAGGGAACGGTCACATCTTCAAGATATGTTGGGACATGTTACTGTAATGTGGTGCTTTCCCTTTTATTGAGTTGCCACTGGAGATGTTCTTCTGCATACGGCTTTGGAAAGGAAAAAAACCCTTGCTTTTTAAAATAAACACCTCAGAAGCTTGTTGATGGAAGCATTTGATGGCAGATGTCATCTGGGAACAGCATATGGCAGCAATATGGCAAGAATGCCAGAATGCAAAGGAGGCATGAGTTCATGTCCTGTACTTCTTAGGTATTCCACATCTCCCTCTGTCTAAAATAAATGACCATATGACTGCAAAGGTCTTGGCAAATAAACAGTCCATAATATATCTCTATCATCCTCCCTACTGTGAGTTTTTGTCTAGAAGCTAATCGCACCACGTCCAGAGGCTTCTTACGAACACATGCAAAATCAGACCTTAGTGCCTGGAGCAGGGAGGAATCTAGAGGCTGTGAACAAGAATGTGGCAAATCTCTGTGCATTGGACTGTAAAGAAAGGTCAGGGCTAAGCCAACAGGGTGGTTTTGTGTTATCAATCAAGTCTTAAAAGTCAGTTCTAGAGATGGAGCTGGGAGAACAACTTCTGAAAGTTAGTTTGCTGCATGATGTATATTGAGTTTACAAGCTGAAAAGCCAAATAGTATAGGAACAGGACCTATGCTTGTAGCATGAAGGTGCAAGTGTCTTTATGTAAAGCCTCTCTGACTAGCTGTGTCTCAAAGTGGCTTATGAAGTAGTTAACTTTTGAGGTGCTCTTTTGCATTGATGAAAAGCTGGAGAAATTTAATTTGAGTCAGTAAAGCCACTCCAGGTTTTTAACTTGTGGGCCTGAAATTAGAGTCTGTGCAGTGATTGTTTAGGCAAACAGAACAGTCATTGTGGCTAGGGACTTCAGCAGCACCTCAAGAAGTGGTTCCTTTGTAGCCTTTGAGAATCCCAGCTTTTTGTTCAGATAAAGACTGGGTCAGGTAAATTGCTTTCTTGATTAGAAATGTCCTGGATGCTGTTTTGTATGATGTGTGTACTGCTACTATATACTTTTCAAAGCCTGGGAGGACTCAACATCCACTACAGGTTGTTGGGCTTTTGTTTGCTTGGGTTTTCTTTTTTAAAAGGAAAGAAAAACCTTGGTTCGTCTTTTAGCTATGTGGTACTTCCCATGTCATGATGAGATGAGGTTTGATCCCAGGCCATTTACTGTAGGACATAAAACCAAAAGGCTTGGTTCTTGTTTTATCTAAGGAAACTACAGAGCCATAAAGTGCTTTAATGTAATGACAGCCTGACCTACAAGAAGGTTTACAATTGAAATGGTGAATGGTGGGTTAGAACAGGAATGAAATGAATATCTCCTTCACCTGAGATGTTGTTCTCAGCTAAAGATGTTCCAGGTCTCTTCACACTCACAGCTAATGGCTAGTTGATATCATATTGTATTTTAGAAAGGGTGAGACTGTTGTTGCTCTAGGAGGCTTTAAGTTAGAATGGACATTTAGGAATTAAAACTCTGGAAGCCATTAAGATGGTCTGCTATTCTCCCCACCTGCATTTTCAGCCAAACTAATCCTTTCTGAAAGAGAGTTCACACCATACCTAGTAGATTATTCTGGAGATTAATTACATTCACTAGAAAAGCATCTTGGTGTTTTAAGTTGTTTAGCTCCAAGTTCCAGCATTCAAATCTGGTTTAAACCTTCACTTGCTATTTTGAACACTCATGAAATTTGTGGATGCCAAGTAGGTACCCACAGGAGAAGGAAGTTTTGCAGATGGGAACTGACGTTCCTGAGAGCAAGCTGGGGTGGTTGCTGGAAGACTCATGAGGCAATGAGGCTGCCAGGAGCTCAGCATGGGCTGTTTTACCAAGCTATGGGTGTGTTTCAGATCCATAGACTGTGGTTGCGCCACAGCTCTTTTAAGTTTAATATGTTGTGCTCCTTGAGATACTTCCTGGCCTTTTGAGTTATTCCCATGGTTTCTCTCTGAAACTACTCTGCTTTATTCATATATTGCTGAGACTGTGGGCAGCAGTACTGGGCACATCATTTCTACAGTGACTGTGGCATTACCAAGTACATGCATGTTGTAGGCTCTGCTCTAATTCCGTATTGCACAGGTCATGCAGCTAGTTTCAGCTGTAGGTTTGCCAGGAGTGCTACAAGAAGTAAAATTCATACCTGGGAAATTATCCATCAGGGTCCCTTCCTACCCAAGTCCATTTCAGAGGTCCTGACTCTCAGGGTAGGGTGGTCTAGTTTCTCTGTCCTATAGAGCTGTATTTTTATGTGGGTTCTACTGACATTAAGTCTTAATAATTCAAGTCACTGTATCATCTGAATCATCTGAATCATCTTCCTTGTCACATCTGTACCATTATTTTATCTGCAGTTAATTACTAATGGGTAAGTTTCCTTCCAGGTGACGGGTAAAAAAATATTTAATAATACAGTACAGTAAAATGAGGCTTAGGGGACCTAGTTAGAAGCTTGTCTCTCAGTAACAGTTTGCTGTCTGCCATTGTATTTTGAGTCTTATTAAAATGCAAGGCTTTGATTCGTTTACTGCCTGGCTATGTTAGTGTCATGTTGTTTGTGTTTCCTTACGAAATCATTATGTGGCACCAGCTTAAATGTCATGCAGCTTCCCAGGTAGATGATACTAAAACAATTGTCTTAGCAGCAGGATTACCAGTGTCACTCAGTAAGATACTGGATCAGTAGGATATGTTTTTTTCGAGCTGATGTTGGTTATAATCCCTTAGCTCCTCTGAGCTGATTCCTATTCTTGTGCTTTCCATGATTTTTTATTGGATCAGTGTAAGGCTGACTGTATATGTGAGGTAGCATGGGTTGCCCTGTTTGGGATTGTATATTAGCAAGTGTGTTCTGCCTAAAATCCTTAAGGATTTAACAGTGTTTGGGATTTCTTGAAGGCCAGTTTTAGTGATACAGGTAGTTCCTTGGACAGTTCTCTTTAAAAAGTCTTGATGCAGGTTATCTGGTCTTGCTTTTTTTACAGTGTCTGATAGTATTACCTATTGTTTCAAGACTACCTGAGTTGCTGCTGGAGTAAAACCAATTCTTTCCATCCTGTGATTGTTTGGCTATTTTGGATACAGAAGTGTATTTCATATTTCTCTCATTATTTCAACTGTTTTTATCTTGTAATAGATGAATATCACTAGCAAGCTTCCCTAGTACTTCAGTAAATTTCATCTTTACATTTCTTTGCCATGAAGCTGGTATGGACCTATGATTTTTCTGACCTGTTACCTGCAGTTCTTATTTTCTCCTGTAGTAGTTCGTGGCGGCTAATTTTTTTATTTGTAATACATAGTTGCATTTTTAAATTTCTTCTTATGGTTTCATTTGGTTTCTGTCACAGGCAGTTTTCTGAGCAGTGTTGTTGATTGTAGAACTGTGTCCTTTGTAGCATACATCTGGTACCTTTTCCAGGTAGGTGATTCTAGACAGCCAGCACATCTTCACCAATGGCAAGTCCTGCCTGACCGGCCTTGTGGTCTTCTGTGATGAAGTTACTGCATCAGTGGACAAAGGAAGGGCTACGGATGTTGTCTATCTGTATTTCTGTAAAGCTGTTGACACAGTTGATCACATTCTTCTCTCTAAATTGGAGAGAGATGGATTTGATGGGTGGACTGTTCAGTAGATGAGGAATTGGCTGGATGGTTGCATCTAGAGAGTAGTGGTCCATGGCTCAATGGATGGACACCAGTGACAAGTGGCATCCTTCAGAGATGCATATTGAGACCAGTACTGTTCAATATCTTCGTTACTGAAATAGACAGTGGGATTGAGTACACCTTCAGCAATGACATGAAGCTGAATGGTGCAGTTAATAGGCTGGAGGGAAGGGATGCCATCCAGAGGAACTTGGACAAGCCTGAGAAGTGGGCCTGTGCGAACCTCATGAGGTTCACCAAAGCTAAGTGCAGGGTCCTGCACCTGGATTGTGGTTATATTGATACCCTCAGTATCAATACAGGCTGGGGAATGAAGAGATTGAGAGCACCCTGCCTGACAGAGTCGGTTGCCCTTGTGCTGGCAGGAATGGTACCACCTGCAGCTCCCTGCTATACAGCGGGAAGTAGGTGGTGATGGATTATATAGTGCTCATACAGTTGGTTGGCAACTCACCCCTAAGAGAAGTGAGGGGCCAGACACTCTGCTGGGAGGTTAGATCTGTTGCCAGAAACCATAATTTTGGAAGAAAAGTAGTGTTGTTGGGTTTTCTTTTCCACATTCAGTAGCACACGGCGTGGGCGACCTCCAAATTACTGACTCAGTTGGTGACTCCATGTTGCAAAGTAGTTAGTAGAGGTGTTCTTACCCCACCCAGAGGTCTGAGCTGCCCTATAAAAAAGTTTCACTTATGTTAAAAATAGCATAAAGGGCATGATAGATCATAATTTATCCTAGTAACTAGGACTTAGTAAAAGGAGCCTGGAACTAGGAATATCTGTTACTTAAATAATAAGAGTTGGTACTCTCATTGACTGCATCCTCTTAATGCTAAATTGGAGTTAACCAGCAAGTATCTTCAGGGATATCTTTGAGAAACGACCAGATATTCAATATTAATCTTCTTTCTGATAGCTATGATGTTATAGCATGATTTGGGATCAGTTGTACAAGAAGCTCTGCAAATGACCTCCTCCAGGCTTTGTTGTACTGCACTGTTTGTTCTGCAACTCCTAATCCTTCTATGTCTATCTCTGTAGTAGCCTCTGGGCTCACCAAGCAGCCACATTTCCCATGCTAAAAGCACATGAAGTTCTTCAGGACTCTAGTTTTTTAGGAGCTTCCTAGACTAGTTTGGGTGAAAGGTAGAGAAAGGAGTTGAAAGCTGAGCACCTCCATGGGTGCATTTCCTGCATGCAGGCAGCACTGGCACTGTCTTCCACTGGCTGAAGAGTTTTCTCTTTAGAAAGGTTTACAATCTCTGTACTTTTCTGTTCCTGAGCTACACTGGACCACGGTGCAAATATTTTTAATTGTAATTCCTGTTACAAAGCAGGAGAGATTGCATGATTTTAATGTGGTTAAAAGCTTTCACTTCCGTCTCTAGCATTCATCTATTACCCACGGTCTTTATCTTAATCGCTTAAAGCTGTGTTGTCTGTGCTTTGAGTCTGTGAATCCTGACTTTTCTGCACTGCACAAAAAATGAAGTTTTCTTTTGTCTTTTTTCCTGTTGCATTTTTACTTCTTGTACAATTCCTTTTTATTGCTTATTTTTTTCTTTCCCTCCCGGGTGGAAGGGTTGGACCATCCAATCTGCTTTTCTTGAAAATGCCTTGCTTTCATTTTCTCCTCCAGCCAGGGAATGGCTTGGAAAGGCTGTTCCCTGGACCCTTGGCTGAGCAGGAGGAGACAGCCAGCCATGCTGCTTGCCAGGGATACAGGAGTGCTTCCTGGCAGAGGTGGGGCAAGAGCAGCAGAGCTGGTGCCGAGAGACTGGCTTTCATCTCCTCCACTCTCTGCAAGGCACTGTTGACATTTCCTGACTGCTTTTCGATCTCCCAGTCAGAATAGCTGAGCAGCAAGGCCACTCACTGAAGAAAAAAACAAAAAGGCAGGAAAAGAGCAACTTGCCTTTAAAAATAGTGATACATTAAAAATACTAATTTGTGCTGGGCAGTCCAGTGCAAATCTCTGTGTCTGCAGTTTTGAATACCCAGTAGAAGAAGATGGGTGCTCCTGTGTGCTTGGCAACATTGCTATTACCCTGTATGAATTCCTGGTTTTTGTGTAATGGTCCAGTTCTGATTCTTCTGTTAGAAATAAGATCTAGGTCTATGGTTTATTCTGTTCCATTATATTTAGCATATCCAGAGGAGGGCTATGAGGATGATCAGAGGCTGGAGGAGCTCCCATATGAAGACAGGCTGAGAAAGTTGGGGTTGTTCAGCCTGGAGGAGAGAAGGCTGCACGGAAACCTCAGAGCAACCTTCCAGTATCTGAAGGGGGCCTACAAGGATGCTGGAGAAAGAGTCTTCATTAGGGACTGTAGTGATAGGACAAGGGGTGATGGGTTTAAACTGAAACAGGGGAAGTTTAGGTTAGATATAAGGAATAAGTTCTTTATTGTGAGGGTGGTGAGGCACTGGAAGAGGTTGCCCAGAGAAGTGGCAAATGCTTCATCCCTGGCAGTGTTCAAGGCCAGGTTAGACAGAACCTTGGGTGACATGGTTTAGTGTGAGGTGTCTCTGCCCATGGCAGGGGGTTGGAACTGGATGATGTTTAAGATCCCTTCCAACCCAAACCATTCTGTGATTCTGTGATTTAGGGTTGGGTGCACACTGTAATGTTGATTCCTGTAGCCTTTTTTTTTTTTTTTTAATTATAAGTATATTTTTTCCCCCCCTTTTTTTTTTCTTTTGTTCTGGGTACATTTTTTTTTTTG
>NDXB01009517.1:140274-185416 GCA_002631895.1 Agapornis roseicollis
TTTTTTTTTTTTTTTTGATAGGTAGTATAGGTTAGAACCTATTGCAGCCCAGTCTTCTGCTACTGTGTACTTGACACTATATTTGAAACTATTTTTTCTCATATACAAGTGTTACTGCTACTAGAAGTAATAAAGAACAGTAAAGTAGGTAAGAAATAATGTTGTATTTTGTGGCAGCTCTTTTCAGAAGTTTAGATAAGTGTAGAAAACTCTGCAGATGTCCACAGTTCTCTGCATCCAAGGCTATGCATTAGACCCACTTTGCTTGTAAAAGAATGGAGGGAAGGACTGAATGCTTCTGTGCCTCTAACAATGGATTATGTTTGGGGATTTTTTTTACATTGTGCCATGGCTGTTGTTTACCACATGGTCAACGAATTTGTTTGTAGCTTGCGATGTATTTGGGAGAAGTGTGACAGATCTTGGGAATCCCTTCTTTGGAAATATATTGCCAACAGCAAACTGAGTTGTCAACTGTGTGTGAAAGTCACCTGGTAAATTTCAACGGTGTCATGATCATACCTTAATTTTTGTTTAAAAACCAATCCAAGGGATCATGAGTAACATTCTCTATTATCTTTTACTCAGGAGTCTCCACAGAGGCCTACAGGAGGCAATCAAATGAAAAGACTCAGCTCTGACCCTCCCCCTTTTTCATTATTGTTATTCCCTTTTTTCAGATGGAATTTCAAAAGCTGGATGCTATGAAAGGAATGGAGAAATGACTTCTAAGCATTTTCTCTCAGGCCTCTTTTGAAATAACCAAATGAATTCAGAAGTAACTTTTTCATACTCTTTTCAAGAAATCAAAACAAAGCTGTATCATTGGCTAGGTTTGCTGTTCCAAATCATACAATTTATATTTATGAGAAACATAATTTTCTGGCATCTTTAGGCTTTATTTCTTTGGACAGGGACTACTTGAATTTTATGCCAGCATAGTCCAGGTCTCTAGGACAGTGGTCTGTTAGTGATTTCCGAGAGTCATGTTTTCCGGTGGCCTATATTTGATCCCATGGACTGTGTTACTTTGCACATGAGCTCATCTTTTTTTACTTTTCCTTTCTCTTTCATTTTTCTTCAAGTCTAAGTGGCTCCCTTGCTATATCCACATGTCTTTCCCTCCACCTTTGGGATAGATGGCAAGTGAGAAGGGGGCATTAACTGTTTGCTTTAGGCAAGCAGTGCCAGCTTAACCCCAGGAGTAGTTTATCATAAGTAGGTGCTGTTCACCTAATCATTAGATCAGCACTATAATAACCTACTTTCAGAATGAACTATGCGCACGTGAACTGGATTCCTAGCTACCAAAACTTCAAGCTGTTGTGTCCAGTGAAGGAAAACCTTCCCTGATTAATTCCAGTTGAGCTGAGGGCATAGTCTGCTTCTGATGTGCTTTCACTGTATGTCTTTTAATTCCTTTTTGAAGTCAACTGCAATGTTTTAGTTTTTTTAAGTGGCAAACCTGGATATGGTAGATACCATATTTAATGGCATATTTAATCTCCCCAAAGCTTGCTGGTGTGAGAAGTCACTGAGTAGTCCTTCTTTCTACACAGTATGATTAAGAGCTTAGCTTTATACATGGTGGGGTAGAGGGTGAGGTTACAAAGGATCTACTTGGCAAGTGGTCTGTTCTCCCACCACTGCTGGTGTGTTATTTTCCTTTAGTCTACTTTTAAAGGTCAAGTGTAGAACTTTTTGGAAGTTGCACTATTTTCGAGGCCATGTGAGTTATTGGTTTAAAATAGACACTTAACTGCCAGCCACAGTTAGATGAACTATGGAACCACATCAAAACAAAGAGAAACTACATGGACTATCACAGTCTAAAAAATATGCTAATTAATTGGGGGTGGGGGTGGGGGGTGTTTTTCAGTACTTCATGTTACTCTTTCTGGTCCACTCAATTGTGTTCTCAGTTTTGATCATCCTGAGGCCAGGAAGGCCTAAAAGACTAATACAGCACTTCTGTAACTTCTCTTAGTGAGCAAAGTGTACTACAATGTAATGATGGTACTGCCTTATAAATTACTGGTTAATTTTTGCCCCATTCCATTTTGACCTGTTACATTCATACAGCTATTCAGTCTTTGTTCTCCGCTATCAGACTCTGGAGCCTTGCAGTTAAATCATTTTTTGGCTCTCAGTCATATTATATTTGCAATTACTTCATTATATGTTTTTGTGCTTTCTAGGTTCCATAATGCTTTTGTGTATGTAAAATAACCTACTGTTGCGTAAATTTGAAAATGGCAAATGATTGTTCTTTGTTATTTGGCATGACTGTAAGGTGGTTAGCTGGTGTTCCATACTTTTCATTTAAATCTGTGATCCTGTAGTATTGCAGTATCTGTGTGTCAAATACACAAAGCCAGGAATAAAACATCGTTATAGATGTAATTCACATCTGTATTTTGAAGATACCTCCATTGTGAATTCTGAAGTTCCACCTCTTGAGATGTGGAGCTTTTCCTTTTGATAGTAGGTTTGGGGCTGGGTAGATCTAAAACAGTCCTGAAGCATGCTGTGTTTTGTGTAGATATGTACAATATTTCACTGTCAGGTGTTCTTTTCTATCAGCTTTTAGAAGGATCCTGACACTAGGGTGTACAACCGGTACTTCAAACAAAACACCCAACTCAACAAATTCTCTGGGCAGTTCCCAGTTTCACAGCCTATTTTCCAGTGTGATGTTCCTTCTGAATATGGTTCTTAAGAAGCTTGAACAACCTGTGTAATTTGTGCCAATGTCATTTGACTGAAGCAGTAAAGACTATTTCTGGAGCCCTATTTCTGTAGGCACAGGTCAGCTTAATACCTGCAAAGCCCTACCAGTAGGAAGTATGACTAATAATGCATTTAGAGAATAGTTTAAAATTGCTGTGAGAAGCCACCATAGTTTTCATGCTCCTTTGAACTAATACGCTTTCAAATCATTCTTTAGGCACTGCAAGCAGCCACTGATGCATTCGTAGTCTGTTTTGATCTGTAAGAAATGCAGACATTGACTCTGTAATTGCTATCCATATTCATTATCACAGTCATGGTGTTGCATGATGCAATTTGTGGAGCTCTTTCACTGAATGTGATCTCTGTCTTGAGTCTGTGTTATTTTTGGATCCTTCTGAATCATAAATGGTCAGAACATCTTTTTCTAATATTTAGTTGGATATCATCTTGTTAGTCTGAAATGCATATTCTTCTATATTTTTGGTTTCTTCATGTGCATATGTGTGTGTGTGTATGCATGCCTCTTTCTCTAGTGATTTTTCTCTCAAACATCAATGCCTGACCAAAAAAGCACAAAGTAATTTGCTTGCAAATATAAAGCCAATTTTTCTGCAATTATTGCAAAATTTGTAAAACAAAAGAAGTGAAGCTTCAGGTAGAGGTGAAGCATTTAAATTGATTGAGCAAAAATTACCAGTAGAAATAACAGGCAAAAAGTAACTGTTAAGCTCAAGTGTAGTTCCATTGTCTTCACAGTACTGTGCACCTACTCAAGGCATGTGTCTGAACCCTTGTCACTTAGGGGGTGCAGAGCTGTCCTGTGCCACGGTTCTGTTATGTCCCATCTGTATGTGATGAGGCTCACTAATAAAAAGGAATCTGAAATTCAGTCTTGGTGGTTTGTATCTAGAAGCCAATCCTCTGCAGGTGAATCTGAAGGAAGTGGCCATACTTGGAGTGATGGATGTTCATAGTGTCTCAAGGAAAGACATTTATCTTGCACTTTGGAAAATCCAACTGGATCCATTTAGCTGTTTTATTTGGACAGAGAAGAACTGTTCTAGCCTTGTAAACCTGAATGCTTGGCTATGAATAGCACAGACAAGAACTGAGTGCCCACTATGGTGTATGAACTTGTGCCATTTCCTCATGTGTTAACCTGTCACAAGGAGAAGTCTCACTATTAACAGTCCAGTGTCTGGAATGCCCTGTGTTGCCTTGTGTATTGCAAAAAGAAGCACATACCTGCAGCAACAGTAGTGAACTGTACCATTCTCTGTTCTCCTTATTCCCCAAATCTCCTCTTCCACTGCAGATACTGGAAGGTTAACATATAAAAAGTGCATCTATTGAAACAAAAAACTTAATCCTTTTTCAATCTGTATATAATTTTACTCCAGACAAGGCAACTTTCCAGATACACATTAACCAGTATTTGAAATTGGATGGTTTTAAAACTCAGAAAGCTGCCTAGGACATCTTATTATTTAGCCTAAAACTTTTCAGGAAAACTTTTTTTTTCTCTTTTTTCTTCTTGCTATTATTTTTTAAGAATATCAGAAATAGAAAAGTTTTGTAATAGCGGTAATATGTTAGAACTCAAAAAACTCAAACTCTTCACTATGGTATTTTTTTAGCAACGCATTTTAAAAAAAAATATTGATTTATTTAAAATCTTATCACTGTTCTGGGGCAAGCTGAGGAGGCTCTCTCTTGCTCTCAACAGCATTATTTACTCACTCTTAATGTGCTTGGACCAGTAAAGTTTGGAGGTCACAGTTTAGATCAGACTGGAAAGGAGCGGGTTTGGCTGTTGGAGTAAGTCACTTTTAGTCATCAGTATCTAGAGTATTTCTAGCATTGAATTAAAAAAGAAGAGTTCAACTGGAACAGCAGTGTCTGGGAAGCAATGGTCTTCCCGTTGTCTGGGGCCAGACTCTAGTCTGGGTCAGTGCTGAGTATTAGTCCCTTTTCAGATTCAAAGGGATTTTGCTTGTTTCTACTTCATACTTTGGGGAGGTGAAACCTGCATTTCAGTCCAGGACAGCACAGTTCCAGTTCTGATATCACGGAGAGGCTGAGATTTGACAATTAGTTAACAGTATTCTGTTTCTCTCACATCTGATGTTAAGCTGTCATTTATCTGTTTCCTTGGCCATTTTTCCTTCCCAACAGAAGGTGGGAATCTTTTTGCACTTGCCTGCCAGTGGCAGACCATGGCAATATACTGTTCTCTGCACACATGGCAATCTCTTTTTATCTGCCAGTATAAGGAGGAGAGTGGGCCTTCATGCTTCTGAGGATTGGGTTAGCAAGGCACAACTTTGTGCCTCAAGGTATGTGAGCACCATCTAGCCCATATGTAATTAGTCAATTTGTATTTGCTTTAAAGTTTCTATTGCAGAATGAGATTACTTTCGTTGTTAAGACCTCCTCTCTCAGGAAAAGTTGGACATCTCTATTCTCCATGTACTGTGCAGGTGTCATAGTTGGGTCTTTGCCTCTTTTACAGACACTACTAATTCAACGGTGTTATCGCTTCCGTCCGTTTGGGTAGGCAGTTCTGTAACTTGCAATAAGAGGAAAATACATTAATGCATACTTACAGTGCCACAGAAATTTCTGAGACCACTGACTGCTCTGGAAGGAGAAAGATGGGTTTATTTCTAGCCTGCATGTGAATCCTACACAGTGTATTATCATTTTTCCCCACCCTGATCTTTAAATGCTTCTTGAACAAGCCAGTGCATCTCACTTCAGAAGTCTTTGCAATGTAGTCAGCTTTACCATTCATAACTAAAAACGTGTTGTTACATAGGCATGGCCAGCCATTGTGTTCACATGGAAGAGAAGTTTTAAAGCTGAAAATCCTGTCTCTTCCTAACTTCTTGTGCTTGACATAAAGCATCTAATCCATGCAGTTAAATTAGCAGGAGCAAACATTAAATTCAGATGAGCTCTTCCAGCCTTAGGGGCTCTAGCAGTTCTGAACAGAGCACGTGGAAGTTGGCAGTTGTCAAGACTGAGCCTGTATGGACAGAGCCCTAGGTTAGCAGGTGAGAAATGCTTGGAGTTTCCCTTCCCAGGCCATGCTGTGTGGTGCCATACAATAATGCTTTATTATAAAGGGAATTTGAGCTTAACTGTTTCTTTATGACTCTCTTCGTATTCTTCAATATCAGCAGTATGCAAGGAAAAGGTGAGGGAAATGCATTCTCTTCTGCCTTCGTAGCAGTGCATGATAGCTTTGAGTAGATGCCTTCATCTGCATCCAGAAGATAGCTTCCCTGGTTCATTCAGTTGTTGGACTACTTATGTATAAGGGCAGTGGTCAAATGTGTGCCAGACCCTCCATCTAGGAAAGGCCTTCAGCTGGCTCTCAGTGCTGTTCTGTAAACCTTGTTATGAAATAACATGAAAAAGCATGCAAGCTTTGCATGCTTTGGTCCTTGCTGTTGTGCAGATGGTAATGTCATAGGGAAGTTCCTACAGGAGGACAAAACATGGCAAACCAGCCTTTATCTTCTTTCTCTTGTCTTTTGTTTATGAAGGATGATAAAAAAAGATTTATTCAAGACGCTGTGTTTTTTGAGGGTTCTAAAAACACAAGTAGCTGTTGTCTCTTCCCTTAGGAAGGCATTTCTTTTAACTATGGTTTTGTTTCATAAACGATGTTTATACAGTCCTAGGATTTAATATCTTCATTTGAATTGAATAAAGCCAGTTGAATGCTGCTTAGCACTAAGCAACCAAGTGTGTATGTTGAGATGCCAAGAAGAGACTCTGCTGGGCTCTAGATGCTTCGCATTCCAGACCTGTTACCTTGTAAGTGTAATATTTACCGCATTTCAGTCCAGCTGGAGATGAAGAGCAGGCCTGTGAAGGAGAGGAGAGTTGTAGAGATTTTAAGCTGGAGGAAGTAAAGCTTGAATGAGCTGGTAGAGCATGCTAAATTTTTCCTGGGTAACTGACACATGAAGACATGTAAAGAGCAATCACTCATGGCCAGTTTATTCAGGCTAAAATCAACATGCATGGCAGTAAAGGAAAAACAGAAAAAGAAAGGAGGGAAAAATAGAAAGGTCTACTCTAGCCATGGATGCAAAGCCTCTGTAAACATATGAATTCTTACAAGGGCACAAGAGCAGTTTTAACAGTTTTATTTCTGTGCACACTTTGCTTTTGTACCCAGATGCCTTTTGTACCCAGAGGACTTTTCATTTAGAGATTGTGGTCTGTGGTTCAATCAGTGCCTGAAATCTTGTTTACAAACAGAGCTGGTAAATGAGCAAAGTGGAATGTGTGGAACTCCTAAACATTTTTAATCTGTGCAAATCATAAAATCCAGTGCCTGAGAAGAAATGAGGAAGCTTTGCAAAACCATCCCAATATTGTATGTTTCAGTCCCATGTGAGTGCGGCTGGAGAATGATTTCAGATTCTTGCCTACCAAACTGACATATCAGGGAGAAGCTGGATCCAGTTCAGTTGGACTTTATTGGATTATTGCTTTATAGCTGGAAAAAAAAAATGCTGCAATTCCAAATATGATGTGTAACAATTGTGCAAATTCCTTAATCCTGTTTTCCATTCATTTATGTAGTAATTAAAACCATAGACCTGGAAGCTATTTTCACAGGCCGAGGCCTTTCATTTGCAGAGGCCTATTTTGTATATTTTGTATTTTTTGTGACTGTATATTCAGTTTTACTCTCTTCCAGAAGAGAGTGAAACTTGATGGTGTTCATTATGAATCTGTGCATTGGCTTGGTTTCTCACAAGTTGTATATTACTCCACTGTACCCATGACAGTGTAATTGTGGGGTATTTCATTTTGTTCTCCTTTAGAGGGCACCACAAAATGCTCTAATGAAAGATAATAATAAGCTTAAAGAGGAAGGAAAGTTTTAAGGGACTAATTGAAGAGGGGAAATGGCAGAGTGGTTTAAAGGAATGACATGGTGGGAGAGCTCCAAGTGAGGTGAGGCAGCGAAAGTAAAAGAGCTACCACCAACTGTGATGAATAATAGATGTGTTCTTAAAAGCTGTGGTCATGGGGCTGTCTAACTATGCAGATGGAAAGAGGAGAAGCATAGTTCACTGTTTATTAGGAGACAGCAGTTCAAATGTTCATCACCATATGTGTCATAGTCTGCAGCCATAGGTAACAGACAGCACTCTGTGCTCCAGACGTATGGCAGTAGGATGCTACCCCTTCTAGGTCTGTGTTAACAGGAAAAGCAACTTAGGACATGGTTTATAGTATACTCTCATCCATGATGGGGCATAAACTGCTGCCCTACTGGATTTTGTGGGACGCACTGCTCAATTTGATTCGTGTGCAAGGGTCTATGTTACCCAACTTCTGCCAATTAAAACTGTATTCCCGGTTTTACAAAGCAAATTTAGGGAGAATACTGGATGGCTCTGTCTAGACTGGAATTTAATTGCTGTGCAGATGTAAGGTGCATGAAGGATTTGGTTCTGTGAGCTGTTCTCAGGCTCAAGACCTTCATGAGAGCTGGATTCATCCCATTCTCCCTGGGCTTTGGGCAGGAAGGTGTTTAAGCACATGGCTGTGCAGGAAAGCTAATAGGATGACTTTGGTAAGGCTGTGTTTAAAGTGAAGCCAATGCCTATTCTCTTTCTTTGAAGCAGACTGGTAGGCTTCTTGCCTAGTTATTCTATTACATATTCAGAATGATTTTACCACTTACCTCACATACATTCACTTCCAGTTGGTTAATCCACTCTGCAGATGAATAAGAGGGGGAAACAAAACATCTGACTTGAGAACAAGAGAAATGAAACTTGGATTATTCTGTGCGAAGGTAGAGACACACATAAACACAGCAGAATGAACAGCTTAAACTGAGTTGTGAAATAGCCTGGGAATGTCCTTTCCCTGCCATTTCCTTGATTTCAACACCACTGAGCTTGTCATGTATGACGGCTTTGTGGTTGTTGTGACACTGTTGGAGAAAATTGGATTTGGGGAAAGTTTTCTTAGTTCTTTAAATAATTAAAAATGTTTTCCAGTGTGTGTTTCTCTGTCCAGTGCAGCTTTGTTCTGTAAAGTTCTTGTAAAGTAAATTTTTTTGCATAATGTCATAGTGATGGTATATAATCCTTAGGACATAGACAAGGGATTTCCAGCCATCTGCTTGGCTTTCATAATACGTGTGACTAGAAGCCCTTCCCCACAGAAGATGAAAATGCAGATGCATATCCACAGGTTTAAAACACAGCTCAAGTCATCCAGCACTAAAGGCGCAAGTCAGAGCCTGTGATGAGCGTGTTTGCTATCAAAATGGATGCTGAACTGAACTGATGTTTAGTGAATGGCCAAATTTTACAGACATAGACATATGGGTAACCACAGCTTACCTTAAAAGAAGCTGTCAGTGCAAGTGAAATTCAAGAGAAAGGACCCAGGAAGAGGAAGTTTTTTTTAAAACATAAATAAATAAATATACATAGACTTCCCCAAAGGCATGCACATACAACTAACCTTACACTTAACCTGCATTGAGGTAAAATCTGGTTTTAGGTTACTTTGGGTTTTGGGGTATGATGGCTGCTTAGGGGTTTTTAGACACTGCAGTCAGCAACCCTATGTCTCTCTGTAAAGCAGTATGATATACAAGTGATACAGCTGGGCTTGTGATCATGTCTAATTTGTCAGCCCACCAGTGGAGAGGCTTCCTGTTAATAGATTGCTTGTGAAGATACCACTTCTAGCATTGAACTAGAAGAAGGTTGTGAAATCGTAGACAGAATCCCAGACTGCTTTGAGTTGGAAGGGACCTTAAAGCTTATCCAGTTCCAACCCCTGCCATGGACAGGAACACCTTCCACTAGAGCAGGGTGCTCCAAGCCCCATCCAGCCTGGCCTTGAACACTGCCAGGGATGTAGCAACCGCTTCCAATGAAAAAGGAAAAAGGCCTTTGTTACAAGGAAAACTATCAGACTTACAAATGGTGGAAGGTTGATCTGTTTTAAGTCACTGAGTTTAAGTCAATTCACTTTAAAAACTCAGCTGACCAGTGCCAGCAAGTCAGGTCTTTGCCATTGAGAAAGGTTTGTGGTAATTTTTAACTTTTTGCCCCCACCCCCACCCCTGGCCCCCTTTTTAATAGAAGATAGGCAATTGTACTTGCAATTCTTTCTTATGATTCCTAGCTGAAAGAGGAGCAGCCCTTCATGGAGAGAGATGAAAGACGCTAGGAGTATTTTTCTTGCATTCCAGTGTAAGCAGAATAGCAAAGTACATACCTGAGAAGCTTCCAAACACAACACACATCTATTTACATATTTGATTTCAGTGGTGATACATGATAACCTGGGATTTCATTCAGAGGATTCTGATGGGGATTTGAAAGGAGTTCTTCCCTGAATGGTCACAAAATAACTGCTGAAAGCTAAAGGACCTTTTGTTGGCAGACTGAAGTCACAGACAACAGGAGGCAGAGAGGCTGGAGACAGTTTTCTTGTGCTGAAGATCCTTTCTGTGCTTACAAGTGTCGGGGTAAATTCCTGGCCCTTTTGAAAGCAATGGGAATGTTTTGTCAGTGACTTCACCAGGGTTTTGGAGAGGCTTTGGTAACGCTGTAACTTGTTCTAATGCCTGTTGATGGATGCAGTAGCTTTCCTGTTAGCTTGTTGTGCATCTTCCAAGGAGAAGGGGATCTGTCAGCTCCTCTTGGGAATGCATAGGCACAAGTTTGCTACGATGGTATTCGACCCAGGAGCACGGGATGCATTGAAGGTGTTTCCTTTCTCACTATTAAAGCTGTAGTGTTGCATAAGCAGCAGTGAGATTATAGGGGGATTATGTTTGAGAGAGCAAGCTGTTGTTCTGTTTCTTTACCCTGTATGTTTAAACCTCACACAAGATTCACATTTCTTTGTTGAGAAACAAAGATAGCAGTATGGGTTGTGTTTACATTCCCCCTTGGCTCCTTAGTGCGATGGGTGATGTGTGAACAGGACTTTGAGGAGAGGAGAGTTGAGGTCAGGTCTTTCAGACTTTCTAAAATGCTAAAAGATTTGTGTGTGCTTAAAGATGGTCCAGAATGGAAAATTCAGCATTTGTTGCTCTCCAGAATACTCCCGAGTAATTAGGTTAGCCCAGTTAAGCGTTGCTCAATAGCTCAAAACTTAGACCTGAAAATAGCTCTCATGTGATGCGTTCAGTGGTGTTCATGTTACTCAACCTCTGCATTTCAGCATGGATGAGAGAAAACAAGCCAACGGCCTGGAAAGCTTTAAAGGCAAGCAGAGAGGAGGGCCTGGTGAGTTCATGTAAAGGAATTCTTCTGGAGATTCATATTAAAGCAATGTTAAAGGCAGGGTCAGAAAGTACCTGCTGCCTGAGAGGGACTTGTAGGAGTTGCTATGTGAGGTGCTAGTTTATCCCAGTTTCCAGCTACTTCAGCTTTTACAAATAGGCAAATAGCCTTCCTTGCTGGGGGAGAAAGCTACTTGTGCTACTTGTGCTGCTTTGTCCCCAGAGGGTCCATCCCCTGTGAGGGACCCCACTCTCCTTGCTAAGAACTGGGAGTATTTGGCAGTGGTCATACCAAGTCTGCCTGGGTTGGAGTTTTGAGTTTGTTTTCCTGAAAGGGACAGGACAGAGGTTGCAATGATTTCAACTGGCTTTTGATCCTGCTCCAGCCTCAGAGGTTTGAATCCAGCTGGTTGATTGTAGGTTCAGTACTCAGTCTGACTGTTCTATAAGTTAATACTCAGTTTTGTTCATAGCAGAAGTAGTCTTCTGGACAACACTTGCTTTTATTGTTGTAGAAGTAGAGTATGCTGCTTTCTTAGAAGAATTTGGTCTTGTTCAACAGAAAGTGCTCTCAAAACAGGAGAGTTTGTAGGAGACCAGGATTGTGGTTTATAATTGCCTCAGGACTATGCTGTGACTGTAAAATATTAATAACACAGGTTTTTACAATCTCTGTGCAGGTTTATCTTAGCCTGCATTTGAGGATGTAAACTCACACGTGCAGTTTGTAGGCTGTACCTTCAGCTGTTTTTCTGTATGTTTCACAAGTGTCTCTTTTTTTGTTCAGGTCAGTCTGCATACGCAACTGATTTTCTCCAAAATAAATCGTGTAGCTTGTTTAGAAGGACTTTTCTGAAGTAGCTCTTAATTATCTTCTTTGCAAATGGGCAGTACTGAGGAACAGGGGCAGGAGGTGTAGAGGGAAGGTTCGATTAGCATGGCACTGCAGGGCTTACAGTCTCCCCCTGAAGAGGGTTATTCCATGAGTGTCGGTTTTTGATCACAGGCTGGTCTGTTCTTGCTGCCTCTGCTCTCACAGCACATTGCTTTTGTGGGGTATTTGTTTTTTAATGGTCCAGTCAAGGAAAACACAGGAGCTGATCCCACTGACACCCAGCACTGACCAGGGGACCAGTCCATACATCTAACTGTATGGACCAGTTAAATGAAGGCTGAAGAAGCTGAGAGAGTTGGGGTTGTTCAGCCTGGAGAAGACTCCAGGGAGACCTTGGAGCAGCTCCCAGTGCTGATAGGGGGCCTGTAGGATGGGGAAATGGGGAAAGACTTTTTAGCAGAGCCTGTTAAGATAAGACAAGGGGTGATGGTTTTAAACAAAAAGAAGGGATATTCAGACTGGATGTGAGGAAAAACTTTACAATGAAAGTGGTCGAACACTGGAACAGGCTGTCCAGAGGAGTGGTAGGCATACATGGCTACCCTCCAGCTCACACAGACTGACAGAGAGATTTCACTTTGTGTTTTGGGGCAAGGTGAGCTAAGCATGAGGTAAGATTTCAGGTGAAGGCTTTCTCTTAAGTGTCAGCAGCCAAGGCTGGCAAAGAGATCCAGCTCCATTGCAGTCCCAAAGCCCCAAATTGATTTTCAAAAGATCACAAAACCATGCCCTTTGAAAATCAGTCCAGACGCATCCAATTGGAAGCTTCATTCTGGGACATTTGGGAAAATTTAAAAAAAGACATCAACAAAAATGCCCCAAAATACTGGGTGCTAAACGCTTGGAGTCCAATCTAGCCTTCAAAGCCTGGTTTAAAGCACAAAAGAGGTTAATCACTTTCTGCTTGCTGCACATGAGCATTCATAGCATGGTCTGGGAGGGGAAGCTGGGTCATTCTGTGGGAGCCTCCACCCATGTTACCTCTCCCTTGCAGCAGCGATGCCTCTCTATCGTTCCCAGGAGAATGATCCTGTGAACGTTGTCTAAGGCTCTTGGTCATCTTCACGGATAAAACAGGATTCTCCTGCAGTTTTTCTCTTTGGTATCAAATTTGACTTCCCTTTGCCTTTTGGGTGATGGAATAGTTGTGAACCTTTGTCAGGAAGGGTTCATTCTGGGGAATCTGTCATAGCTCCCATAGACTTTTTGGTCATTGATGTTGCACCTCGTAGGAGGTGAGCAAACATACATGGCCCCATAGGAGAGGAAGGAGAGAGGAAGCCATAGGTGATCATTCAAAATATTTTGTCTTCTTTCTAGCTGGTGTGGGTAGTAGGGATTTTTTCAGGATAAACAGTGTATTTCAGACTGAGCTTACAAAGGCTTAACCCATTTTTTTTTTTTTGTACAGAGAATCCTATGCAGCAGTTTTGCTATGACAGCACCAGTGACTTGAGTTTTATTTTACTACTTGTCTTCATGAGAACCTAACCTAAACTTCAGTTTATCTTCTCCAGTAGCTAATCACAGTCTTGGTGTCCCTTATTATTCCAGTCACGTTTTGACCCAAAGACAACTAGAGAATGTTTTTCACCATTACAGAAACCAGGATTACAAAAATAAATGTGTAATAACATCAAAGTCCATCAAACTCCAGAGCAACAGGAGTACCTTGGAGGAATTATTTGAATAACTGGCAACTGTTGAGGTCATAGCTTTGGCTAGTCATTTTTTGATTCAGGCTTTGAGAAGCAATGAGGGAGTCGCAACAGAAGCAGAAAGCCCTTGGCAGATTTTAAGTAAGATACACATAATTTCATAAAAATATCTTCAGAAAATTCCATCTTCACTGTACCTAGCTCTTTAGTCTGGAGAATGTCTTGGGCTTGTTTTTTACTTTTCATTTGTTGTCATAGAGCTTAGTGTGTTTTAAAAGAGCAATAGCAAGTGATTGAGCAGCGGAAAATATGTTAACTGAAATCATAGAATCACAGAACCATAGAATGGTTTGGGTTGGAAAGGACCTTAAGATCATCTAGTTCCAGCCCCCTGTGGGGGCAGGGACACCACACAGATCTTCAGGTTTGGCTACTGTTAGTGTAATTGGTAAAAGAAAGTCATACTTAAAGAGCTGCAGTAGGAGTCCCTGTAGTAGTGAGGCTTTCTTTGTTTGGGTTATCTCCAAGGGAAATCACTTCATGACTCTAAATTTCACTATCTTAGTGAAGTTGTATTGAGGTTTCCCCATGTGACTGCAGGGGAACTGATTGCATACTAACAGGTCCAGAGGTTGGTGTCCATGATAAAAGAGGGAAGTGGCTTCTGATTTCAGTCTTCAGTTGTTCTGATTCTCAAAAGGGTCATTGCAGCAACTGGGTCCCCAACCTGTTCTGTTTCTGTCTGTTTTTCTGATTAAGAAAGCTCTGTCTTGCTTTATGTATGTCTGTTCCTCTTCTTAAGTGTCAGCATATCCACGTGCAGTAAATACCAAAATTGAAGTTACCAAGATTGAAGTGAAATTGTGAACATGGTTGATGTGAACATGTGCACATGGTTCACATCACAGTTGTGAACATCTTTTGCATGCATACATTATGTATCCAGGAATTATTCAGTGGAAGATTCCTAGCTGCCAGTTTATGGCATGGGTTTTTCACCAAAGCCATGTGTAATAACAGGTATCATGTCTTAAATTGTGCTGTAGGTGCATACACGCCATGTTCCACAAGAAGAGCTGCTCCAGAGCCACTGGGCCTTTCTGACATTCAATGCAGTGTCCCTCCTTAATAGCAAATAGTTGATGACAAATGAAAGTAATAGCTCATTGGCAGCTTTGTAGATAGCAACTGGAATATATTTGGAGAAAGTCTCTTACATTGCTTTTGTACTGCCTGACTTTGAAGCCTTGCGGTGAGAGGCTGGGAGTGATCTGTGAGCGGAGAGCGGAACAAGTGTTTAATGGATGTGCTCATAATGCCACAGCAGGATAGAGTTTCAGAGCTAGTGGAAGGTTAATGTACAACTGATTTGTCTCTGAGGGCCAATCCCAGTTCACAAATATAAGCTGTAGGCCTCCGTATTTGGTCCACTGTATTTGCATATCCCCTTTCATTGCAGAGAGGCAGTTTGCAGCAGGATTCTGCAGCCACATCAGGGTCAGGAGGGGTAAGCAAAGTAATTATCCATGGGCTTTGGAGCCCAGATGTGATAAACAACTTTCTAATTTCTTGGAGAGACTTTCCCTGGAAAAGAGGGGAGAATTTGTGACCCAAGTGTGCCTGGCAGGAAGGATGCAATCCTGCTGGAATGATGTGCTGTTACAGCTGACAAGCTGTCCATCCTTCCAGTAGCCTTTATCATATGCTTCACTTACCTCATCCTTCAAGGCAGCTCTCTGTTGAGCAGAGAGTAAAATTCACACAGGGAGGGAAATGTCACATTATACTGCTTGTTACAAGAAGAATTGTAGGATTTGCTATCAGTTAGTTGAAATCTAAACAGCCTAAATAGTCCTAATAGTTAGAGGGGTTAGGGAAGCTTGCCAGAGCATGGAAAGCATAACAACTGCATTTAATAGCAATCAAGTTACTCTTGTAAATATTTGCATGTGCTGCTTCAAAGCCTACTACGTGGTCATTCATGTACTGCAGTTAGAAAGATGAGGAGGGAAAAAAGATGGCGAGAAGAAAAGGGCACTTCATGCTTTGTAACTGCTCTAATAAAGAATGGGCAAAGCACCAGGAAGAAAAGAAAAAAGGAAAGGAAGCCCTCCAAAGTTTAATAAACAAAAAGAGAATAAAAATAAATCTTTGGAGCATTTATTACAAGCCCTTGATGGAAGGATTAGAGTGAAGCTCTCAGCCTTTCCTGTGTGGGTGTATGTGTGAAGTCGTACTGTCTGGCCTCTTCCAACAAGAAAAGAGAAGTTATTTACATTTCCTGACTTGGGCTGTGCATATAATTGTTCTTTTTTGTTGCTGTTTCAATAGCAGAAATGAAAATTTAAAGGGGGGTGGGGGGAGCCCCCTTTGGATACAGTTGAATTGAGGTCCTTTTCCTCGCCAGAATGAAAGCCCGACTCTCAGCAGAGCTGTGTCAGAGTGTTTTGTTTCTCCTGAATTGTCAGTACGCACAGTACTTGTGAAGGAAGCTGTGGAAATGCAGGGTGCAGGGCTTTATTCAGCAAACACAACTGTGGAAGGCAGAGTCGTCATTCCTTTTGTGCAGGAGATTCCTGATTTGGGGAATATCTCCAGCATGAAACAAAATCCTTCCATTCTTACTTTTGGTTTAAGGGAGCTTGACTGCATCTTGCTGTCCTCCAAGCCACAATGCCTGGGGGTCTGTGTGCTGTTTTGGGCAGTCAGTCAGAGGATGTGTTCAGTCTCTCCCGCTGACAATGCTCCAATCTGGAGCAATACTGCAGACCCTTCAGTATTTGGGGATAGGTCTCCTTCACCTCTCCCATCAGTGGTTTTCTGGTCTGTCAGAGCAGGACTGCTTTCTGTCCTAGTTGCTGGCATGGAAACTTAGAAGATGCTGAACAAAGTAAGTAGGAAACACAGAAACCAAAGTGTTCTTATGCACTTAAATGCTTATATGCCAGAATATGCTTTAACCTGGCATCCGTTAACATGGACTGTCTTGTGTGAAGCAGCTGATGAAGTTTCAGGTCATTCAAGGGAAAAACACCCCAACACCACCACCCCCCAAAAAAAAAAACACCTAAAGAAAACACCCAAAGAAACCCCAACGACAAAGAAAACCCCAAACCAAAAAGAATAGAACCCCAAACTTGTGATGCTTGGTGTTCAGCAGGCTAAAGGGAGGAGGAAGGATGATGCCTTCAGTCTCCAACTGTGTTTTATAACTCTTATCTCTACTGTATTGTGATGATCATGATTATGATTATTACAGCTGGAAGTCTTCAATTTTCTGAGGGTTGAATTAATGAATAATTTAAAGATGATAAAAGTGGAGTCTTTCTTTGCATTTACTATTCCCTCTCTCCAAAACAAAAGGAATCGGTTTTTCTAGCTACAGGGAGCATATTGACTTAATTCCACTCATTAATGATAATAGTTCAAGGAATACTTAAGGAGCCTAATCTGCAGCAGGGTAACTGTGTTTGCAGACTGACTTGATCAGAGTCATCCTGGCATCCACTGGAGTCACTGGACAAAAACCAGAAGGGAGTCCAGAGGTCTCCAACTAAGTCTGAATTGATCGAACTGTCAGGTGAAGGTGGAATCACAAAAGAGAGATATATGGCAGCATCTGAGATCACTTAAAACTAATCTAAACACCTGTAGACTCCATAGGGTTCTTCCCATTCCCTTAAGGAGAGTTGCAAGTATCAAATCTTGGTCTTAATGTTGATTAATTTTCACATAACCCCTAATTCTTCAGTCAGCCATTCTTTTTCAAAGGAAGGGTTCTGATTAGGAAAAAACCCTTAGGTTTTTAAGCTGTCCATGAATAATGCTTTTTCCTGAATTGACTCCTCATGGATACTGTCATGAATGATCAAATAAAGAAACCAAATTTCTGTGTGGGTTTCTGCAAGGTACAAAGTTATTTTAAAGAGAGAGATGAAGCTTCTGTAAGACAAGAACTCATTCTTATTCATGGTGGGTATCCTGTGCCTGCCTTCCAGTGGAAGGTAAATACTTGATTATTGCATATACAAATGCACATCTTGAAACTAAACCATGCACACTAGTAGAGTGTTCCTCCTCTGTCTGTATTCTTGATACATGAAAGAGAGAATGGTTCAGAAGAATCTTTCATACCTATTCACAGATTTGTAACATATACTGTCTAAAATATAGAAACTGAAAAGGAAGACTACAAATACAGCACAAGAAAGTTCTAGAAATAAGTAAGAAGCTAAATAGAAATCAAACTGACCGACACGACTTTTCAATCTGAAATAAAGTCAAGATGGACAGGGTTTGTGTGAGCCAGGGCAAGCAGCTGCTAATTTGGCTTGTCCACAGGGAATGAAATGATAGGTTGATACCTCAAATAAATGACAGGGAAGGACAACCTAGAACTCATCCTGGAAGCATCAATCCTATATATACATGTTATTATGCCAAATTGTATTCCTAGTAGAATTAGGTTTGGCTCAAGAGCAGGTACTAGTCTTGGAGTTTCCTATGGCATAAAAATAAATTGAAGAGATTATTCCTCTTAAATGAAGAAATCATCTCTGAAGCAAGTAGCCTTTACAAGAATTAGCAAAGTGTATTGAAATTAAGATCATCCTTGCATAAAATTAAGCTTTTCTCAGAAGACCTTCATTTGATATTTTTAGAGAGACCAGCATTAATGTGTTGCTCATGGAAGAGAGGAACAGTTTGGTGTGGGGGTAATTTGCATCCATTTTACTTCTCATTGTAAGACTGTAGCAGTTTTCTGCCAATAAGCTTGGTAGGTGAGAATACTGATCATGATGCTTTGGGGTTTATTCTTAAGCACTGCAGATGTGAAAATTTGAGAACCTTTTTTTGCTTCTTTAATTAAATAGGATCATAAGGAAGCCTGGCGCTTCCTGTTAATATTTGTATCTCTTACCTGTTTGACCATCCTGAGTGTCTGCTTTTGGAAGTACTCTTTCAGAGGACTTCTGTAAGTATTTTGAGAGCTTGTAATCTGTCATTTCTAATACAAGTTCAGTCAAGGCCAAGATTACTTCTTTATTGTCAAAGATTTTCTCGTAGCTAGGATTATTTTCAGGGGTTTTTACCTCTGATTATTTAAGAGAGGGAGTTTGGCTCAATTATGTAGAGGAAGCATGTTTGTGAAGTCTGTGAAGGCAAAAACTTTGCTTTATTCCTTGTGTGACTGCCTCATACTTGGTATTTATTCTGTAGTCAGTTTAAACTTAAGAATTATTCAAAGAGCTCCAACAAATCCTTCATTAAATGTGTAACTGCGACTGGTGTAGCCTTGAATAGCCGGTAGCCCTGTGTTACTCAAAAGTAAGTAGCAGCCAGTCTAGAAACATTAAATACTTGGAAGAAGGTCTTTAAGTTATTAATATGTTACTGAGATGATCAGGGGACTGGAGCATCTCCCATATGAAGACAGGCTGAGAGAGTTGGGGCTGTTCAGCCTGGAGAAGAGAAGGCTGCATGAAGACCTCATAGCAGCCTTCCAGTATCTGAAGGGGGCCTATAGGGATGGTGGGGAGGGACTCTTCATTAGGGACTGTACTGACAGGGCAAGGGGTAACAGGTTCAAACTTAAACAGGAGAGGTTTAGATTGGATATAAGGAAGAAATTCTTTCCTGTTAGGGTGGTGAGGCACTAGAATGGGTTGGCCAGTGATGTTGTGAGTGCTCCATCCCTGGCAGTGTTCAAGGCCAGGTTGGATGAAGTCTTGGGTGGCATGGTTTAATGTGAGGTGTCCCTGCTTCTGGCAGGGGGGTTGGAACTAGATGATCTTAAGGTCCTTTCCAACCCAACTATTCTATGATTCTATGAGATGGTTAAATATTATTACGGATTTATTCCTTTAATTGTTCCTATTCAGAAATAAAGGTAAATGTACTGGACTCAGCTTCCCCCATTTCTTTACATAGAATTGATAACTTGTGTATATTATATCTATTAAGAATTAGGTTATCTTCCAGAAGGCGGCGTTTTATTCAGTTGATAGATGTCTGGATTAATGGCCTGGGTAGCCAAGGGAGGCAGCAGAGCAGGTGACTCACTGGGATTTCAGACAAGACATGGGACTTTCATGATCTCTGAACTGCTCACCTCCCTAACATGAGGCTGTCATCTCCTGCTATTGCATGACAAGTCTTGCCTTAATGTGGGAAACCTTCATGTTTTGTAATTATGATCTGGAGTATTGCTGCTGGCCTGGCCCCAGATAGGCCTGTGAGGTTCACTTCCTCGGAGAAAATTCCCCTCCCCACTCCCCAAATACAATTTTCCTCTTTTCTGTTATCCACTTCAGTTTTCACACTGTAAGAGAAGAGGTTTCTTTTTCTGTTGCTGGCCAGGATGGGGTGGAATGGCCTCAGATGATTCTTAAACCCTTTAGGGTAACCCGTGTTGTCCAGAAGGGCTTTGCTGCTTAGCCTCAGTCAGGGTTTACAGCTGGAAAGGAGGAAGAAGACTGTTTTGAAACCTAAGTTGATATGTTCAGCACTGTTATGGAATACTTGGGTCCATTTTTCTAACTGCTGTTTTCTGCTTTATTCCAGATAAATGGTGAGGGGGTTTATGTTTATGGCTTTTACTGCTTCCAAGTGATCAAAATCCATGTAATCCAGTTTATAATAATGGAATCACAGAATGGTTTGGGTTGAAAAGGGCCTTAAAGCTCATACGGTTCCAAGCCCCTGTCGCAGGCAGGGACACTTTCCACTAGACCAGGTTGCTCCAAGCCAAGTCCAGCCTGGCCTTAAACACTGCCAGGGATGGGGCAGCCACAGCTTCTCTGGGCACCGCGTGCCAGGGCCTCACCACCCTCACAGTAAAGAACGTCTTCCTAATATCAAATCTAAATGTACCCTCTTTCAGTTTAAAGTCATAATGTCTAGTGTCTGCTTGCCTCTTCCCTCCCTTTCTTCTTTTCCTGCCTTTGTCACCTTAATCAAAATGAATATTTTGTTCCAGTAAAATCCTTTAATAGCTAAATATGAAAAAATCTGAAGCTGGCAAATTTATGCTCCATATTCGGGAAGGGGAAGGAGGGGAATGGTTTTCAAAGAACATACAGATCAGATGAGTTGCTGTTACTTGTTGTCTTCACAGATCCCTGTGAAGTCTCTGCAAGTCTGAAGGCATTTGCCATATGCCAACTCCTGTGATTTTTCCCAATTCATAAGCATCTGGGATTTTCCACCACTATGTTGAAAGAGAGGAGTTTTAAACACGTGACCTGAATATAGAGTTGGAAATAGTTGTTAATCTCTTTTAATATGGTAATCCTATAATCAAACACATGTGGGGTTGGGTTTTGTATATTAAATTGTTAATAATATTAAATTGTCCATTGGAAACTGAATAGTGCTACAGATATTTCCCTTACTGAGGCTGTCTTGTATTTCTGTTTGAAGGAACAGTGTATTTTATCATAAAAGAAAAAACTAAAATCATACTGCTTTCTTGCAGATGCCATCCCACCAAGCTATTATAGCCTTTACTTCCGAATAGTCAGATTTGACGTCTCTGCGATGGAGAAGAATGCCTCCAACTTGGTGAAGGCTGAGTTCAGGGTCTTCCGCCTGCAGAACTCAAAGGCACGAGTCTCAGAGCAGCGAATAGAGCTGTACCAGGTAGGTTGGCACCTCACACATGTCAGCTCCCTGCCTTTCTGTAGCAAACCCACCTTGGACCCATCTAGCTGGTGGAACAAGCCATTGGGAGAAGCAGCTGAGTCCCATCTTTCCAAAGTAGCCTATTATTTCATAGAGTCATAGAATGGTTTGGGTTGGAAAGGACCTTAAGATCATGCAGTTCCAACCCCCAGTCATGGGCAGGGATGCCTTCCACTAGACCAAGTTGCTCAAAGCCTCTGCCAGCATGGCCTTGAATACTTGAAGGCTGGGTCAATTTCCCTTGCTTTTCCTAGAAAGGACTTTATTCAAAATTATATGAAGCTGAAATGTGAAAACTTCTTGCAGTTAAGCCTCAGGACTCCATAGTTTCATCATGTAATGATAAAGGACAGAACAAGGAATCAGATAAATAATTCCCAGGATCTCTGTCTCCCAACACCTGGCCTGTACTGTAGTTTAAATAGAAGTCAAATTCCATTCTCTGGCCTGTGTTCAGGAGAAGCCTGTTAACCATTCCTTGTATAAATGCAATTGTTAATAATTGAGTTTCAAAGCTTAGGAGTTTCAGACCTGACTTCTGTATGATAACCCAGGGGTTGAGGAAAGTGAGCGGACAATGCAAGGATTGAGGCCTGAGGAAGAAAATGACCCTGTGACTTTCTCACTCCTGTTGATAAGATTGATGTCATTGAGTCTTTAAAGGCTTTAAAGCCATTAAAGTCACTTACAGAGAGCCTGTGTATTTGTGCAGATACTGTCTAGAGCATATTTCATCTAAAGCATAGTTCACTTTGCTGAGAAACACAGCAACCAAAAAGGAGGTCAGCTCCCAGCAGTTTTATATGGAGTAAAACTCGCAGTTGTTCCGGCAACCTGGGACTTGTTCAACACCCCAGACTGTTCCAGAAACCCCTGCCAGATAGAATACCACCTTGTAAAAGTGTACTCAGCCCCTCTATGGCTTTTCTCTTGCTGCCCTCATTAGCTATGCCTGAGCACTGTCCTGGCTTTGACTGTAGAGTCAGGTTCAGATCCAGTGGGTGCAAAATCGAGTTAGTCTTCTCCCTCACTTTCAATGTTCACCTTTTCCTGCCTGGTCTGGTCAAGCACAAGCCAGATTTGGTGCAGAGAGGAGGGAATTTGGTTTCATATGCTTGCTGAAAGTGTCAGTATAAGCCAGCCTTAGAAGACGACAGCAGGAAAGGATTGGTTTGACATTGTTTAAATGTGGGAGAAGTGTGATTCCCAGTTGAATGTTGTTCAAGTCCACAAGTGGTTACTGGGTGCTTGGTTTCATGACTGCAACCTGGATGCCTTCCTGCCCAAGACCAGGCCGGTAGAAAAGTTGTATAAATAACATGTCATTTGTTAAAAGGGAAAGCTAAGAGTCTTTAATGAGAGTCACCGGTGTCTTCTATATATATATAGCAGAGTCCTGTGACATTGCCACACCAGCCTGCTGAAACGATTGTATGTTCTGGCTTGACCTTATTGTTCAGACATCCTAAAAGGAGTTGATGGCATCTCCGAGCTTTCTGTTGTTCTGCTTTTGAGACCTGTTAGACTCCTGCCAGGAGTACAGCTGTGGTTGCCTGAGGTGTGTTCATTGCTGTTCTGTGTTTGAGGAACATGGGACACAAAGGGTTCAGTGGAGGTGGGGAAGAAAGGGACTTTGCTTGGCTGGGATTTCACATTGTTATGGGAAACAGCTGGAGTCTATTTGGGAGAGCCTGACTCCAGCAAGCCTGTGCCCATGGAAGTGACTGACACCTGCATCCAGGGCAGGTACTCAGGTCCTTTGGATAAATATATAGCTCTGAGTAAGGCAGTTTCTTTTTTAGGCTGGGTGGGGTATGCTGAGTGAAGTGTGAGGTGAGTAATGAGTGCAGGTTTTTGTAGGATTAGCTCTTTTCTCTGCCAAGCAACAGGCAAGCCAAAGGCAGCAAGCTCTCGCTGTGTGTTTGTGCCAGGCATATTTTGGACATGTTACTTTGCTGTAGAGAGGCAAGTTGTCTCTGAAGCATTTCCCTTTCGGAGCACCTAATTATTTTATATTAATAAATGATAAAAGCTGCCTGTTAGCTCCTCTCTCTGCTTTACTTCTTACAAGCTCCTGTAGCCTTCTTCTGGTGGTTATTTTCCTCCCTGCTTTTGGGAATACTTATTTCTTGCAATCTTGTATGCAGCTTTCCCCAAAACCTTGCACAGAGGCAGTATAGCTCTGTGATGTCCAGTCTGAAGCATATGGGTTTATTGCCAGCAGCTCCACTGCTGGGGCATCTGATCTCTATATACTGAGTTCCTAAATATTGCTGCAGCTAATCTCCATCACAACACATGCAGTGTTTAACAGGAAAAGCAAAAGCAGGGAGAAATTGAAGAGGAAGGACCCCATAGTCCTTATGATTCCCTTCCAACTGGAAATATTTTATGATGTATTGTAGGACAGTGTTATAGAAAGCATCCTAAAACTTAGTAATGAATTTTAGAAATTTGAAAGAAGAAAATCTAAGGAGCTGAAGGTGAGGAAAGATGGGTAGGAGGCATTAGTGTCACAGTGATGCTAGACGAGCTTCAGGGCTATGTAATGATGTGTTTATAGTGCAGATAGGGGTGTCTAGCAGTGGAAGAAGATACAAATGTTGGTGGTAAAAGGGGAGAATGAGGAAGATGCTCATTTCAGTGGAAGTGGGAGAGGTAAATACATTCTGTGAGGGTTTTGAAGACTCACTTAGATATCTTTGCTTCCAGCGTGAAAAGCCATGCATGGCAAGCGTGTCCTGCAGAGGAGTTTACTAGTGGAGTTGACATGTGCAACAACCACTCCTCCATGCGTAAGCCCTACATCCTGTCTTGTGAGATACATGTGGGGTTTGCCAGGGCTTTTGTGCCCAGAAGGAACAATGTGGGCTTTTGTCTTGAGTAAGCAACACTTAATTATTTAGGACATTTTTCAAGTTTCAGTTTGCCTGGTGTTTTGCTTTGTTGAGATCTTCTTGATGAGGGTTTTGGAAATTCCTCTCATACCTGTAGTTTCAGGGAATGGTTGTTCCTCTGTCCCCTCATTTTTCTTAGTCAAGCAGGAAGAGAGGGGCAGAAGCCTTCTTTTTTGTGGTTTGTAGAAAAGTGACCATCCCTGAACACATGCAAGTCTCCTAACTGCTCCCCAAGAGCTCTCAGATTTAGTCCTGTGGCAGTTTAATAGTGGTATGTATACCATTGGTGCGGAAGGGATGGTATTATTCTGAAGGGCTATTTTAGGAACACCCAGAGACAGATGTGCAGGGTAAATGGAAAAAATAAGCAAGCAGAACATAAATATTTTGTTTCTCCTCCTGATTCTTTCTTTGTGTGGTCCTCTGACCTTACGGATCTACCCCTTAAAGTAAAAAAAAAGAACTACAAGACTGCACCTTTTCAGCTAAACTATCCTCAGGCTATACTTGGCTCCTTTTCCAAACCACATCAGAAAAGGACTTTGTGTTTTCCTGCAGCCCTTGTTTGCACTGACTCTGGGAAAGCAGTCTGGGGCTGCTTGGCATGGCAAGCCAGGGCCATGGCCCCTCATGCCTGTCCTCCAGTGCAGCAGCAGCAGGGCCCTATTCCTACATCAGAGGCAGGATTGGAGCAAGGAGCACCCGATCATATTCATGCTGGGAATGAGTGACTGTTGGATCTGTTTGCCAGGTCTTCCTGCCCCCCAGGTTTCTCCAGACAGTGGATCCTGGAGATTAATTCTCATGGGGGTGCCCTGGGTGAGTCTGTCACCAGCGGGCAAGTGGTAATATCTGAGAGCAAAAATAGTTGCTTTAATATCTGTTTTCACCCAGAATACTTCTCTTGGTATTTAAGCAATCCTGTGTGTTCCTGCACAGATGGGAAGCACAGTGCACATATTAAGTAGTCTTAGGATGGAAAATAATAAATCTTACAGAAGTAGGAATTAAGTTTCTTTGACAAGGCTCATATAAAAACCTCTGTCTCTTCTTGGCTGTGGATAAGTAAAGCCACAAAGAATTAAATCCACTAAAGGTACTATCTTTCCTGTTCTTCTCACTGAAAGTGAGGGTTATCTGCTGGTGGTGCTGCTGATCATCAGCACATTGGAGAGTGGGAAGCTGGAGGGAAGGAAGGAAGGAAGCAATGCCAAGAGCACTCTCCCAC
Source organism: Agapornis roseicollis (assembly GCA_002631895.1). NCBI lineage: Eukaryota > Metazoa > Chordata > Aves > Psittaciformes > Psittacidae > Agapornis > Agapornis roseicollis. Next base: position 165,659 of record NDXB01009517.1, read on the forward strand.
ATTTCTCCCATCCTTCTACTGTGCCAGGTTCACTCGCTGCACCAGGACTTCAGAAAATATTAAGAGGATAAACTATTTGGGGGGAAGGGAGGAGGAACAATATTAAACAAACAAGTTTTAGCATCCTCTGGTGGCCTTTGCTATGTTTTTAAAGATTTATATCAAATGCAGGCTTTATTGGAATTTGATCAGGTAAAGCTCAGTTGTTATGGGAATGTCTTTGTTCATCGGTTTTCTTGCCTGCTTTGAAGCGTTTGTCACATGTTTCTTTTATTAAGATGCTTCTGTATTTATGAATAAAGTCCCTGAGTCCTTCAAAAAATAAAAGCTTGTCTTTTATGAATAAACATTAAAAAAAATAAATAGGCGCCACCACAAAGCTGGATGAGTGGAAACCCTCATGGGGCAAAAAGCCATCATTCAGAGAGCATTGCGGTATCTTTTTTAAGGTAAGTTTTGCTATGTACAGACAGTCAAGCAATAACAAGTAATAATTACTGCTTATGGAAGTGGTGCTGTGTTTTGTTACCACACCATAAAGCATCATGCAACCAAAGTGATGGTTTTCATCGTCATTGTTGTCAGAGGCTGCTGTGGGTGCGGGTACCTGAGAGGCTGTGGGTCAGGGGCATGTGTCACAGAACGTAGTAGAGTGCAGTTTTGGAGCAAGCAGTTGGTGCCAGATTGAAGCCTGGGGACACATTGGATTGCAGTGAAGAATTTGGAGCAAGCAGGAGCAGACCTTTGGTCTTTCTGTGTTGAGAAGGGGCCTGATCCATGCTGTGGGCTCCTGCGGAGCTTGCTCAGGGTCTACAGAGAACCGTCTGCTTTCCAGACAGTGGAAAAGGCCTTTTCTTTAAGGGCCTCTCTCACTACTTGGAGGTATGAACAGGAAGATGCTGTGGAACATATTACCCCATTATGAGTCAGATTTAAATTTAAACCACAGTCGGTTGTTCAAATACTTTCAATTCAGACAGTGTTTTGTCTTGTTTTTCAGTTAGGGAATAAGTTTAGAGCGAGCTACTATAGATGTGGGCCAAATCTCCGTGGTGCAAATCTGAGGCAATTTACACTGACTGCAGCAGAGCTACTCTAGGCTGATCTCCGTATAATCTGGAACAGAGGGGCCTTACTCTCTTTCCTTGCCAAAAAAGTGCTGTCTCTAATGCCACGGAAAAAAATACCAGGAAGCAGGATTTGTGGCTGCAAGCTGGCACAGGAAGTCTGTATTACAGATACCACCTGGGGCATTTGATATTAATCAACTGCCATCACTGTGACCCACATCTAAAGGAGTATATTTGGATCTCACAATTCATGTATCGCTGTCCTGAAGCCAGACTCTTGTGAACTGAAAGGTTACAAGGTTATGTTAAATGGCAGATGTATGGTACAGTGCTCTTTGAAGTGCCAAACTCAGTATAAATTGTGGGCCTGATAACTTTCTATTCTACCAACTTCCTTCTCCTTCTCTGGCCTCCTCAGCAGCAGATCAGGACTGCAGGAAGTTGATTTGCACTATATTTAATCAAATTGCTGCTTTCTTCTTGTTCTAGAACCCTTTTTTGGGGATTGAAATACAGTATTCTCTACCAAAAAAGTCAGTATGCTGGAAACCATGTGTGCAGTGCTTTGGCAAATAATCTGTGAGCGTGCACAAGGGGAAGTATTTATTGCTGTGTCATATTCACTGCGATTTGAGAGCTTATCTCAGATGCAACTACCAGTTGCCAGGAACAGAGCAGTTATTGAAGATGACTTAAAGAACTATACAATATCTCTGTTAGCTACTGGCATGGACCAGTGCATGCTCCCAACTTGGTGCTGCTGTGCATAGAAATCTAGAGCACTGAGCTGATAGATTTATTGCTATTTGCAGTGTGTATGCATTATACATTGGAAAAATGAGCCAGGAGATGGCATGTCACTGTTGGAGGTCAGATCCACAAGGCAACTTAAATGTGTCTATACAATGCCCGCAAACAGGAGGAGCTGGAAGCCATTGTGCAGCAGGGAAATCATGACATGATTGTCATCACAGAAACATGGTGGGATGATTTGCATGATTGGAGTGCTGCAATGGATGGCTTACAGGCTCTTCAGAAGGGATAGGCAAGGAAAGAGAGGTGGTGGGGTTGCATCAACTGCCTGGAATTTCATGTTGTGAGAAGGTTGAATATTTGTGGGTGAAGATCAGGGGAAAGGCCAACCAAGCAGATATCCTGGTAGGAGTCTATTATAGACCACCCAACCAGGATGAAGCTACAGATGAAGCATTCCTCAGACAAGTGAGAGAAGTTTCACAATCGCTTGCCCTTGTTCTCATGGGAGGCTTCAGCCTACCAGATGTCTGATGGAAGTACAACACCACAGGGAGGAAGCAGTCCAGGAGGTTCTTGGAGGGTGTGGAAGATAACTCCCTAACCCAGCTGGTGAGTGAGCCAACTAGGGGAGATGCATGGCTGGGTTTGGTGTTAGCGAACAGAGAAGGGCAGGTCGGTGATGTGATGGTTGGAAGCCGTCTTGGGCAAAGTGATCAGGAAATGGTTGAATTTTCTATCCCTGGTGGTGAGGTCAGGAAGGTCAGCAGAACTGTTGCCTTGCCCTTCTGGAAGGATGAATTTGGCCTGTTTAAGGTGCTGGTTGAGAGTCCCTTGGGAGACCACTGTTGGACAGAGGGATCCAGGAAGGCTGGATGTTCTTCGAGAATTAAGTGCTGAAGGTGCAGAAGCAGGCATTCACCATATGCTGAAAGTGAAACTGGTAGGGAAAAAAGCCACAAGTTGAATCATGACTTACGGAGAACAGTGCAGACAAGAGAAAGGGAATACAGAGGGGTCACTTGGGGAAGAAGACAGCATGTAAGAAGAAAAGTCCAAATATTCAGGTAACAGAGAAAATTTCATGCCAAAGTGTTGCAATAAATACATGTGAGTATGAGATATGGCTGTCGGGGACAGAACTGAGGAATAGGAGGGAAGATGAACACAGGAGTATCCTGCAGGATCTGGGGGATTTGGCTGGAAGACAGGAGAACCCACTCTGTTTTTGTTGACTTTGGCTCCTCTTTGTTGATATTTTAATAAAACACAATGTGCTTCTGGCAAGTTCAAGCTAAATGCTAGATAAGTTTACAGGATTGTTTTGTTTTGCTTCATTTTATATAAAATCTTTCTTTGGAGCTATCTTAAAATCTCCTAAACAGCAGGAAATTGCACTCCGTATTTCTGAATCTTCCAGGAGAAGGACCCCAGACTCTACATTCTTGTTTACTGCTTATAGAGTGCAGAGTCTTCCTGCTTGCTTAAGCATAAATAAGGCTGAACGGCCTCAGGGATGTATCCCCAACTTACACTGCACGTGTATCTTCAGTGGCAGGAGGAAGGCCATGCTGGGGGAACAAATGGAGGGGAAATCCCTTCTCAGGATCCATTCTCTCCCAAGAGCTCATCCCCTTACCACAGGGCAATGCAATGAGTCAGTCACAGCAATTCCATGACATCCTTGACTTCCCCTCCCTTCTGACCTGCTTTAGCTGCTCATCTCTTTATCCCCCATTGCACTTCACCTTCTTTTACCTTTAAGTGAGTAGCAGCCAAACACTGTAAGAGAATCCTGCTGCAGCTGTAGCCCATCCAGATATAAAACGGGTTGGGTTATGTGTGCAATATGTTCTTTTTATTTGCAAGTTTGCATGAAGAACGTGTCTGGCAAGTTCTGAGTAGATGGATCAGAGAGCTATGGGGTTTTTTTAAAGCTTTGGCAAGTACTCCATACCTTTGTATTTTGGCAGGAGTTCTGCATCTCATATACTAGTCTCTAAAGATTCTGCCCTCAGTTTGAGCCTTATTCGGAGACCTTTGCAAGTAATGGAAAGACTTCCATTGATAAGCAGGGGAGCTGTAAAGCCCTTTTAAATCCATAGCACTGAAGGCAGAATTTGAAATACTCTTTTGCAGAAGTGGTTACAAGAAGAGCTTAGAAATTTGCACTGAGATTTTTGCACTCAGTCTCTTGCATTAGTCGTAATAAGAAGCAGCTAAGATTTTGATAGCCAGTAGATTCCTAGTTACCTGGCAAAAGGTATAATGTAGAGCTTTTGTGATTTATAATGTATGTTTCTACATATAATGAGTAAGAAATCGGAGAGATTTTCAACAGAATTAAGGGTTTATTTATCCTTGTGTCCAAGACAGGATAGAAGACATCAAGCTCAACCAGGGAGTAAGAAAGGATTGGGAATTAGCATGGTCTTTTTTTAACCTGAAGCTTCAGAAAGGGCTGGATGAAGTCTCTGCGAGCTGTCTGAGGAGACACTTGTAATCTAGAACCAGGCAGTGAGTGAATCTTTGGAAACCTCAAGTGGCTGCTTGTGGTTATTCCACTGCAGATAGTTAGGCTGGAATCCCCTGCAGGTTTCTTCTAGTTCAGGTTCCCCTCAACAGCAGTTTTCAGCCATGATAGCTGTACTTACCTCTACTCTGATGTTAACCAGCACTAGCACATCATATACCACTGCATTTCAATGTTTGCACTTAGTTTGAGCTTACATGTCAGGTTATTTCCATTACTTTAAAAGGTTCTTGAAATTCCAATGGAAACCATGGATAATGAGTGATAAGTAGGAGAAAGATTGGTGAGCCTGCCAAGATGCTATAATACTCAAGAACATCACAGGAGTCTGACATGTCAGAAAAAAGAAGGGAAGGAAGGAAGTTACCAGGGAGCCAGCAGCATCTGGAGGGAGGAGATCAGAATGCATGGAAAAGAAAAACAGATTAATAGCAGGTTTTTACAAGATAATGTCATATTTACTCCTATTCAGTGATTGCAGAACGCACACTGACTGACAGCAGTGACCATCCCAAGTTCCAAGGCAATGCAGCAGACAGGACAGGTTCTTTTAAGTGGCCATATGATCTTACTATGTTTTGAAAGTTCATCAACTTGTTTTAAGAAACACTTAAGTCACCCAAACTATTTCCTAACAGTTGGCAACTGTAATTCTCAAATGCAGCTCTAAAATGCCCTTGTTGTTGCTAAAGCTTGGCCTTTGATGTGCCCTAGAGTGTTCTTGGCTGCAGCTGATCTATGTCATTGATGCATCAGCCTGTGTACCATCACTGCTGAACCACACTCAGTTGTTTTTTGGTTTGCTTGCTTGCTTGCTTGCTGGGGAGCTGATGAATTTATTAGCCAAAGCTATTCCACTATAAATGATACTTAATTGTAATTTCCCTATTCTTCTGTATCTAATTGTGGTAACGATAGAAGACCAGAAGTACTTATTGACCAGACTGTTGAATCTGAAATAACTGAGCAAGTTGCTTTTCTGGAGCTCTAGTTATTTGAAAGAACCAGTGTGTCTTTCAGGGTTTTTTTTTTTTTCCTTTTAGGTGTGTAATGAGTCATGAAGACAGCCTGTTCTGGTGTCTGCTCTCTGTGGTTATTATCTAGCATACATACACTGATGTGTTCATTCAGTTACCCCTGCTTTAGCTGCTGGTATATATTTGAGAAGGGGTGTAGGCAAAGGAAAATTTGAGCAAAATAATTATGTTTCTATTAACAGAGTCTTGGGGTTTGGAGGTTTTTCGGGTGTGTTTTTGGACCAGTATAATTACAGTGACACCGAATGCAGCTGCTCTGCTTATATCAGCCTCTGATACGGCCTATTTTTTAAAGGAGTCTTGTTTCTGCTACTTTTGCAAATGTCCTGCCTTGTTTGTTATCATGAAGTATATAGTGTTCTCTGGGTACTTTACAGTTTATAAAATACACATGAGGACAATTCTTGTGCTTTATTCTATATACAGAACTGTGTTACTTGAGAATGTAAATGTGTACATATGGATAAACAATTTAATCCTCTGGTATTTTAATGAAGATTCAGCTACTTGATACTTAAATATGAGTTAATGCTCTCCAGTTGATCTGAAAAATAAGCATAGCAGGTGGCAGAAGTAATTTAAAGATCAGTATTTTCTGGAGACTCAACTTGTCATTCTCCTGAACCCAGTCTGTGACAAAACCAAAGCTTTTCACTGCTGAATGCCCTGGCCATAGTCATTTGGGATATACCCCCAATATAGCGTCCTGATCTGGCCTCCTCTAATGGCCAAGGAGGAACAGAGACAGATACGTGCTGGCAGGGCAGAGGGTGTCCCTCTGCAGAGGGAAGAGAACACCTTTGCAGAACCAGTGAGGAGCAGATTTCTGCAGGCTTTATACAATACCAGAAATCTGTCAGGCCTCATGACAGTGGCATGTGAGCAGTGTTATCACAGAGATCCCTGGCTGGGCTTCCTCAACATGTGTAGCTGTACGAGCAAGGGTAATGCTTTGTTTGCATCTGGCTGCTGTGTGAGCCCTGTTCTGCAATTAACTGTGTTATTTGTCTATCCTTGTCCTTGGTTTTCCTTGATGCTATATGCTGACAATAACTACATGTTTGTGATATCTAGAGGGTCTTCATGGGTATTTGTGAGATAGATTTTTCTCCAACAGTTGCTTAGAAAATAGAAGATTAATTGAGGAGGGGAAGCTTAGTAGTAGCCATAGAAGAAGGCAGGTCTTAACTGTATAAGGTACTTTATCAAGAAGCTATTAACAAGCATTTTAGCTAACTATTTGATTTCCTGGGAAAGTGAGGAATCCTGTACAAAAAGAGGATAGACAAAACCAAATTGTTCTTACAATTTAAATCATTGCTACTGAATGAAAATCACTCTGCTTACTGGGCTAGAAGTCTGGTGGATAACCTTTTGGTAACACTTGTACGTTTATTCAGCTCATTCCCACATGTGATCATATGCATATGTTCCCTGTGTAATCCTTTATTAGAAAAGGCAGTGTTGGATTATCGCTGTTTTGAAAGTGAGACCAAATAAACAGGATATACCTTGAAGATCATCCCCGTGTTCAGATAGATGTTTGCACAACCTCAATTCTGAGTTTGTTGATCTTGAGCTTTCACTCACGCATGCAGTTGTGCATCGTCAGCTACTTTTGCATGCAGGTATTTAGATGTGTCACTCAGAAGTGAGTGAGATGAGGCTGTGTGTGTGGAAACTCTTCTACTCACACAAGTGATTGAAGCTGTCATATCTACATGCAGATGGTGTTGGTACTCCCCCCACCCCAAAAGCCCTAACCATCCACATCATGAGCCATATCATAGAATCATAGAATAATTAAGGTTGGAAAAGACCTTAAGATCATCTAGTTCCAATCCCCCTGCCATAAGCAGGGACACCTCACACTAAACCATGTCACTGAAGGCTTCATCCAACCTGGCTTTGAACACTGCCAGGGATGAAGCACTCACAACATCACTGGGCAACCCATTCCAGTGCCTCACCATCCTCACAGGAAAGAATTTCTTCCTTAGATCCAATCAAAACCTCCCTTGTTTAAGTTTGAACCCTTTCCCCCTTGTCCTGTCACTACAGACCCTAATGAAGAGCCCCTCCCCTGCATCCCTATAGGCCCCCTTCAGATACTGGAAGGCTGCTCTGAGGTCTCCATGCAGCCTTCTCTTCCCCAGGCTGAACAGCCCCAACTCTCTCAGCCTGTCTTCGTATGGGAGATGCTCCAGTCCCCTGATCATCTTCGTGGCCCTCCTCGGGACTTGTTCCAACAGCTTCATGTCCTTTTTATGTTGAGGACACCAGAACTGCACACAATGCTCCAGGTGAGGTCTCATGAGAGCAGAGTAGAGGGGCAGGATCACTTCCTTCGACCTGCTGGTCACACTCCTTTTGATGCAGCCCAGGATATGGTTGCTTTCTGGGCTTCAAACGCACACTGCAGTCGACACATGTTTATGTTCTCATCGGCCACCACCTCCAAGTCCTTCTCCACAGGGCTGCTCTGAATCTCTTCTCTGCCCAACCTGTAGCTGTGCCTGGGATTGCTCCTACCCAGGTGTAGGACATTGCACTTGGCATGGTTAAACTTGATGAGGTTGGCATCAGCCCACCTCACAAGCGTGTCAAGGTCTCTCTGGATGGCATTCCTTCCCTCCAGCGTATCCACCGAACCACACAGCTTGGTGTCATCGGCAAACCTGCTGAGGGTGCACTCAATCCCACTGTCCATGTCAGCGACAAAGATGTTAAACAAGACCAGTTCCAACACCAATCCCTGAGGGACACCACTCGTTACTGGCTTCCAGCCGGACACTGAGCCATTGACCACAACTCTTTGCATGCAGCCATCCAGCCAGTTCTTTATCCACTGAGTGCTCCACCTATCAAATTGATGTCTCTCGAATTTAGAGACAAGGATGTCGTGTGGGACAGTGTAGAACGCTTTGCACAAGTCAAGGTAGATGATATCAACTGCTCTACCCCTGTCCATCAGTTCCATAGCCCCATCATAGAAGGCCACCAAGTTGGTCAGGCAGGATTTCCCCCTAGCGAAGCCATGCTGGCTGTCACCAAGCACCTGGTTGTTTTTCCTGTGCCTTAGCATGCCTTCCAAGAGAATCTGCTCCAAGATTTTGCCAGGCACAGAGGTGAGACTGACTGGTCTGTAATTCCCTGGGTCATCTATTTTCCCTTTCTTGAAAATGGGGCTTATATTTCCCCTTTTCCAGTCTTCAGGAACTTCACCTGATTGCCATGATCTCTCAAATATGATGGACAGTGGTTTAGCATCTTCACTCGCTAGCTCCTTCAGGACCCATGGATGGATTTCATCAGGTCCCATGGACTTGTGCACGTTGAGGTTCTTAAGATGGTCTTGAACCAGATCCTCTCCTACAGTGGTCCCAAGGTCTTCATTCTCACAGTCCCTGCATCTGCCTTCCAAGATGTGGGTGGTGCAGTCAGAGCCTTTCCTGTTGAAGACCGATATATATACACCAAACATTTTCTGCCTCTTTAAGGGGGAGTGCATGGGTAAGGTGCCAGAAGGAAATGAGAGAGGATTAAAGGGGAAGTTTAGCTCAGTCTTCCTTCTCCCCTATGGTTTTGGTTTCTCACCCCCCTGCCTTGTCTTCATTTAATATTTTTAGTGTGCTGAAAACTCTTTTGTGCATAGACCTTTTAAGCTTCATTTCGCTCCTGGAGGTACAAGTTGTTCATCAACATTTCTGATAACAGTGTTTGATGTGGTTACAATGAGCTAAGCATAAAGGTAAGGCAGTGTTTATAGGAAGGCAAAGCAATGTTTATAGATAAAGGTAATATCTCTCCTAAGACCAATCAGTGAAGTTGGAAGAAGTAGGCAAGCTTTCAAGCATGAAAGCTGCAAGGCACAGAAAAGGCTTTTCTTCTTTGTGTTGTTTTTTGGGTTGTTTGGGTTTGTTTTTTTTTTTTTTCCCCAGCTATTTGATCTAGTAGAAAGAAAGTGTTGGAAATACTGAAAGAGAAGTTTTTTCAGTGGGAATACACGCTTGAGGGTGTATTCCAAGAAAAAGATATGTTGCTGATGGGGAATGTAACACCAGAGATGTAGTGCAAAGGGAAAAGATGCAAACCAACAGGGGGAAATGGCAGAACAACCCAGAAAGGCTTATCTCATGTAACAGTTTCTGTAAGACTCACTTGAAAAACAGTTGTAGCTGTAAAAACTTATGAAGGCTTCCTACAAAGAGGATGCTTTCTTTAGCACAATGTAGAGTGCAATTGCTTCAGTGTGGATGGAAACACATAATTCAGTCTAGGAAAAAAATGTGAAGAGTCCTTCATCGGGTTATTTTGTGGGAAACAGTAATCTGTGAGGATCCAGCATAGGATTTTATCATCCATTAGCTTTCTACACATGAAGCAGTGTAACAGAAATATAAGTTAAAAATGATGACTCTAGATCATTCTTGCTTAAATGCAGTCAGGTTGTTAAGATAGTACATTGCCCTAACACCATAAAGATGCTTAGCCTGGGAGACGGAGATTGAAGCAGAGATGCTAATTTCATTATGTGTGGCATTAGTCACATTTAACAACCTTTTGCTTAAGAAACCCTAGTGCCTCTTTAACCTATGTTGTCAGTTGTGGAAATTCTTCCACGCTTAGTTTCTGACTTTTTAGCTCATTCCTCATAATTTTCTTCCTGAACATGCAGCGCAACAACATGAGGAGAAGCCTTACTTTCAGGTATCATAGATGCCACAGTATTGATAATATCAAGCTCTTTCAATCCACAGTGTCCATCCAATCCCACAGTGTCCTACAGCTGAGAGAACTGCAAATACTTCTCTTGTCATTCTGTTCTTCAGTGACGATGAATGTTCTTTGTACCACTGGGTATGTGCAGTGGTGATTTCTTGTACTTTTACAGATGCCTTTCATGCAAAGTGCACACTGCCAGCCCTCGACTTTGTCTTTTGGTGTCTATGGAATTGGGAAAAAGACATTTTATTGTGGATACCAATGCACAGCTGAGTCTTCAGAGCATATCTTAGACCAGTTATAGTTAACATCAGTAGATTGCTTTTGTCACATTACTTGCTTTTAGATCCTTAGATCACTGCCAAAACTGAGGTATGCATTTTCTGGAGTCTTTGGAAAGATATGACTGTGCAGAAAGGGAGAGAAATAAGCCAAGTTCTTGTGTCCCATTTGCCTCACACCCCTCCACACCCCAACACATCTTTGCATAACGACAGCTGCATTACATCCTCAGAAACACTCAGTTGACCTGATAAAGACCAAAGGGAAGGCAAAGTTATATTTGTACTTCAGTGGGACTTTCCCAGCATTGATTACTGATTCTCTCATCCCTCTGACACTTCTGAGCAATGGTAGTCCCCTCGCTGCTGCCAGACACTCTGTAAACAGTTGTTCAAACACTTTGTTTGAAGGTTGCCTCATAAAAAGGAGTCCCAGTGTTCAGTCTTTGCATGCTCTCAACTTCTACTGAAGAGCTCAGCATTGCCTACTAGGAGCACTTAGTGCTTTTCTGGATTTGGACCAACATCTCATCTCTTTTTGCTATGTATGTTGATCAGAATGAAGTCAGAGACCTTGTCATGCTGCTTTGGGAGGTCCAGCACTCTCCATTGAAAGAAACAGGGAAACTTTACATGTTGGACAAAATCTGGCATTTTCAAGTCTGCTTTTCTGCTTAATTATGAAAAGCCTAATTTTATCATGATGACATAATTTCACACCTCTTTTGAAATATTTTTCTTTACATGTATTACACAGTTTCACCATTGTTTTATTCCACGAGCATTTGCTAGATGTGAGATTGGTCTGGACTGAGAAAATAGAAGGAAACAATGAGACATTGTCAGTTACTCATTTGGAGATGGATTTGGATGGCTGAAGAGAGGAAAAACCCAAAACAGTATATGAAGTTGAACATCTGGCATGCCAGAAGTTAACAAAGTGATATTATCATATGGCATTTTGATTGGAGATGACTTAATGTTGCATGGCATTCCAGCCTCCTGCATAACAAAACTGTCAACATAATGATAACCAGGAAAGCAGAAACCTGTTAGCAGCCTGCAGCCTGGTTGGTTTTGTCCTAGAGTTAGGGTAAATAGCAGCAGGCTAAGCCTGTATGTGCAAAGGCACTCGGTGTATTGTTTAGATAGGGGAGTACTGTTGGCATATGAAATTCTAGGCTCACATTGCTGTGTCTTGGGTTCCTTTTACACAGATATTTATTTTACTGTATGCTCAGTAGGCTGAAACTTGACACAAATACAGCTGGCATCAGTGTTTGGATGAAAGCAGCATCACTTTGTTGTACAAACCCATGTGTCGCCACAGTTCACATGCCACCAGGTTGCCTGAATGGACAATAGGTTTTCTTCTGTTTACTGTATGACTAGTACCTGAATCAGAAGGAAGGCTGGGAGCATGAGTAAGGCAATGCCATGCAGATTAGCTATGGATGATCAGTATCTTCAGTGCACAGATGCATTGTACAGGCTTTACTTTAGCATGTGATACTATGCTCTAATCAGTGTATTACTGAAGAAGGTAAAATAACCTCTTCTGATGTTCCACTTACTATGATCTCTTGACCAGTGATGTTGCAGGGCAAGTTTTCATGGCAGTCTTTCAGTGTGGTTTCTCTAAGAGAGGAATGTGGTGGAATGTTTGCTTGGGAGCATAAACTGATTTCATTAGGGTGTTTTTATATAACTTACCTTTCCCCATGCACCCTAAGAAAATTCTTTCTGAAAATGTGCCCGAATGTACATCTGTTCCATAGAGGTTTGAGCTGTAATAGTTTCTTCTGCTATTTTATAATGTGGGTAGTCCATTTTACTAAAATCAGGTAAATGTTAACCCATAGGCCATCATATTTGTTGTTTCTTGCAGGTTCTAAAATCTAAAGAATTGTCATCACCAGGACAGCGCTACATTGACAGCAAAGTAGTTAAAACAAGAGCTGAAGGAGAATGGTTGTCTTTTGATGTCACTGAGGCTGTACACGAATGGCTTCATCACAGAGGTGACAAGTGCTCTTTGCCTTCACTCCTGCCCTAACTGCTCTTCCATTAATCCAGCAGTATTTCAGGGTCATTCCATGTCTAAAAAAGCAACTTACTTTTATGTTTTGCAGACAGGAACCTTGGATTTAAGATTAGCTTACATTGTCCATGTTGCACCTTCGTGCCTTCCAATAATTATATCATCCCAAATAAAAGTGAGGAGCTTGAAGCAAGATTTGCAGGTAATAAAAGAAAAAAAACTTCTTTAAAATGTTGTGGTACTTACTAATGAGGAGGGAAACAGCCGTTACTGCCTTTCCATATGGCATTCAGCTGATTGAAAACTTGTTCATTTAAGAATTTGAATTCTCAGCTGGTACAAAATGGTATTGAAGGCACAAGGGTAAAACTATCAGCTGAACTATTCTAAAATCAGATGGAATGAATAAGCCATCACCTTCCATGAATGCAGCTTCCATGTCCTTGAGCGTCTGTGTCACAGTTTGCAACATGCACACCAGGTACACTGTGGGGTGTATGGAAGGCTGTTACACAGTAGACCATCCACTGTTGGATAGTCATGAGAAAACTTATTGAATGTTTTCAAGATAAACCCTTTGACTGCTGCCCATCCTAGCACTGTAGTGGTTTAAGCTTAGGACAGAAAGCTGTTGCTGGAAAGTAGAGTTAAGATGGTGTTTAGCACTCATGTAACTGCTTGCAGTAGATAGCTGTGTGAGAGTTTAGGTGTTGAGTGTTAAACACAATTAAGTGAATTTGGGTGTTAAATAGTACTCATTGTGTGGCAAGTTTCCAAAGCACAGGTAAGGCAGCAACTGGCTGTTTTGCTTACTGAGTAGAGGGTCACAGTCTTTGTGAGTACCTGCATATGTACTTGCAGCTCTTCCACTATCTCCAGCTGCTCTCGGGTTTGTTGGTTGGTTTGGGCTTTTCTCTGATCATAGCAGTAATATTTTAAATTACTCCAAGCAATGCATCAGTCGCTTTGGGAAGAGCTAAACAGTAGGTTCTAGACATGTATAAATGTTCTACAGTGTTTTACTGCCAGTGCATTGTGGGGTTGAAGAAACAGCAATGGTATGCCTGTATGTCTGCTCCTACTTCCAGTAGTGGAAGTCTGATTTTCATGTGAAGTCAACAGAACTACGTTAGTTAATGTTGATTATCTCTATATATCTATATTGGCATGTAGAATTTATTGCAAGGTATTGGTATATTAGCCACACAACATTTTTTTATGCTGGCAGCTTGGTAAAAAAATTGGATTGAGTGGGCATTAAAAAGTAAACAGTGTGTAGTTAGGGTTATGGTTATAAGTGCTTCTCATGGACAGCAGACAAAGTGATATAGACTAAATATATCAAGTTCACATAAGCTCCCTTGTGGTTTTAAGCCATTAAAGTTTTCGTTTCAAAAGGGAAGTGTTATTTAATTGACCATGCTGTAGTTAACCATCCACCAGTACATATAAAACTATGGCAATATTAGAACCCAAATTCTGTTTATGCAGTTCTCACTAAGTATATCATGATTTGGTTCATTTGTTTTCCAATGATTAGCTATATTGTTCATCAAGTATTAAGCTTTTCTAACCATTGTTTCACTGTATTGGAATTTTTCTCTTAAGTAAATACATGCATGTATGATTAAAGCCATCATGTGTAATTAAAAGGTTTTTAGTATTATATTTAGTCGCTGTAATTGCAAAAGTTACAAAAAAAAAAAAGTGTATCTTTTTAAATAACATCTGGTTCAGGAGATTGATTTTCAAAAGGGTCTTAACAACAGGCATAACGTGAGCCATGAGCTTTTGCCTGTGCCATTGCCATGTTCAAGAAACTAGTAAGGCAGTTATTGTTTCAAGAGAAAATACAAGATGTGAGGTCATGTACTGACACTTTAAGAGGAAATATTTTGATCAATGTACTTGCTGTACCCATACAAACGAGGGGGCTAGAATAACTTTCTTGGAAAAATTAGCATATTTATATAAACTGGCAATGGGAGACAGAGAATTTACAAGATAAGGGAGACTGAGAAAACTGATGGGATGGAATTGGGCAATGGGGAATGCAGGTGAAGTATCCAGAGCAGCTTGAATGGTGTTACAAGGTTTTCAAGGTTACATAGCTGTTAACAGATGGGAATACTGCCCTAAGTGAAGTTGCAAAAGCATCATTGCTTTGGGCCATTTGAAACTAAGCAATGCAGATGAAGTGATTGAAATAATCTTCTGCTACTAATTTCAACAGTTCTGGCAAATGTGCTGAAAGGCCATTAAATGGCTAACCAAATGTGGGAGTGCTGAACAATAGATAACATGAGAACTGTGAATATCTTAGGGATCTTGGGTTGAATTTCACCCCAACTTGCCCAGTGAACATGCTGATGCCAGCATTTCTGAGAGACTTTTTTTTTTAAGAGATGGTTTATTTAATTTGTGAAGAAAAAGCAACACAATGTTTATCACCAAAATGTATTTTTTGAAGGTATTGATGACTACACATATTCCAGTGGTGATGTGAAAGCTTTAAAGTCCAATAGGAAAAAATACAGTGGGAAGACCCCACATCTTCTGCTAATGTTATTACCCTCCTACAGACTTGAGTCGCAACAGCCCAGTCGGCGGAAGAAGCGTGCTCTAGATGCTGCCTATTGTTTTAGGTAACTATGCAAATATATTCCATATATTTACACAGTAGTACCAGCTTGTGAGGTGTAATGCTGTTGCTTATAATGTTTCTTTATGGTTGGCATGTATACAGAGCTTGCATCCTCATTTGTGGACCCACAGGGTCTATGAGTAGCAGGTATCTGCTCAGCAGTCTCTAGTCTCACAGAGACAGTGGCCGATGGGGAAGGTTGCAGCCTTAGAAAGCAGAAACTGAGTTCTATCTGGGATGATTCCCAGGATCATCAGCCCCATAATGAAAGCCGTATTATTGCCTCTGTTCTGCTCACCTACTTAAAGAAGCCACTCAGTAGGACCTGGAGAAAAACACTGGTCCTCCAGGGAAACCATTAGCTATGGCTGTATAAACAAGTCCTGCCATGTCTAAGCATTCAATTTCAGTTACAGTACAAGCTACTGTTTTTGTGATTTGTTTGTGAGTTCCTGGGACTCAGACCTGCCTGCCTGCAAAGCATTATTCAGGGAGCAAGCAAGTGGATTATCTTTATTCCCTGTGTTGTCTTTGTTATGACGGATGTGTTTGTCTGTGTTTTATTTCCCAGGAACGTGCAGGATAATTGCTGTCTGCGTCCACTTTATATTGACTTCAAGAGGGATCTTGGCTGGAAATGGATTCATGAACCTAAAGGATATCATGCTAATTTCTGTGCAGGAGCCTGCCCATATTTATGGAGTTCAGATACTCAGCACAGCAGAGTGAGTAATATTTTTTTCTATATTTTAGCTTCTATTTTATAACTGCAGGGTGAACTGTGTTTCTAGGACTGACATCAACACCAGTGCCCAAAGCTTGTATTTATTGCATCAGCAACTAAGGGTGATGAAATGTGGCCCTTTAGAGTGACTTCAAATGACCTTGAGCTAGCGTTGAAGCAGTAGGAATATATTGGCCTTGAGTTTTTATGTTCTTAATGTATTCATTGATACAACATGTAGATGGATTGGATGCTTCTGGGAAGCATGAGGTTGCTGTAGCTTTAGGAGGCTACCTGAGATGGGGCCTTTTATGACGGAGAATGAGTGGAAGGTGGCACAATAAGTTTGGTCAGCAAAGACACTGAGGGAAGCATTATTAGAGTAACAAAAGGGCTGAGTCACACTACCTGGTTAACATCTACTATGACCTTTCGTTGAATTTCATAAAAATGTACTGATAGATGTACTTCTTTTACTCCAAAATATGTATTCATTTTTGCAATTTGAAAACCTATATGCAGAGGAGGAACCTTGTATCTGGGATGCTGTCATAGTCATCTGAGATGGGACTTCTTATTTTAGGGATTAGATGTGGTATTTTAGCCAACTACCTTAGGATGAGTAGTACTCTGCTGAGAAGTGCTTTTTTCTCTCAACTGTCAATAAGGATGTCTAGACAGTAAATGCAAGACGCAGACATATGCACCACAGTTGTCAGAAAGCAAGTATTTCACCCTCAGGTCTGCATTAAGAATGATGTCTTCCTTTTTCAAGCTTCCCTTAAAATACCAGATCAAAATCGGTCATCAGGGAGAACTCTTCGTGTCCAAGGGGCAATGTTTTCCCTTTGTGCTGTAAAGCCAGGGTAGCATGTTCATCCTGAGCTTACAGACTCAGGTATAGATATCCTTTGTAGCTGTCACTGGCTGTGGCATTGTACTATTAGCAATGTCAGCAGGCAGAGGTATAAATTAAGTAAGTATGTTTCCGTGCTGGTGTGGAGTAGTAGTGTACACATTTTGGAGCAGCACTTGTTTTTAAAGGAAAGAGGAAGAATAACTGTCATGGTCACAAATACGTGGTTTGGATAGTTGCCCAAGGAGTCAGAAGTTGCTTAATAAAGTAGTTAGTGTTGCTGCCCTGAACAGATCTTCTGTCTCTCTAAGCTGCAAATGTTGTGTTGAAGTTCTAGGAAAAGGTCACTTGGTGTTTGGCAAACACATTAATGGCATCCTCAGAAATACCTATGCATCATCAGCGGGTAGCCCTACATACTTCCCTTGCAGAGAACCATGTATATGAATCCAACTTGACATAAAGCACCAGCGCTGCTAGCTTCACCACAGCTGGATCTGAACAGGATCCAGCTTGAGTCCTGGTGCTTACAGGGTGGTATTGAAAGAAGTCAGAAAGGAAGAGCAGAGCTTATGCTCTGGTGGGCTCTCTTTTCCCTTTCCTGTACTTGTAAAGCCAAAATCCTGTAATAGTAAATGGCAGCCTGAAGAAACAGATAAAAACCATTCAATTTCTTCTTTCCGTATCAGTACAGTGCACGTGCTTATTCAAAGAGCTATGCTTCCAAGGCAGGCTCCAGGCATGAGATTTAAGACTATGGATAAAACCTTAGGAAACTCAGGCAGGTCGTGACATCAGATTGAACAGAAGAATCATAAAATATGTTAAAATCCAGGAATTTTCATACTGCATCCACTGGGATTTCTCTGAGGCACTGTGGGAGGAAGCGGTGCAGAAAGGAATTTGCTCCTCAGTGGCGGGGAGGCATAAGGTAGCTGTCTTAAATCTGTCTGTTTTCCTTTCTCCTAGGTACTCAGCTTGTATAACACCATAAATCCAGAAGCTTCAGCCTCTCCGTGCTGTGTGTCCCAGGATTTGGAACCCCTTACCATCCTCTACTACATTGGCAAAACACCCAAAATTGAACAGCTGTCCAACATGATCGTAAAGTCTTGCAAGTGCAGCTAAAGAATACCCCTGAAACAGTGTGACGTGTGTGTATTATAATCAAGGAAAAAAAGACAGAGGGAGTGAGAAGGAAAGAAAGACAAATGCAAACCCAGGTTCATCAGTGTTAAAAAGAAAAAAACAAAAAAAAAAAAAAGAAGAAAAAAAGTGGTACTAGACTGAACTGTTTGAAAGTTTGTTTTGTTTTTGTTTTTAAACTGGCATCCGAAGCAAAGCATTGAAGGCCTTTATCCTACATTTCACCTACACATAGTGTGAGATAGACAAGAAGCAAAGTTAAAGAAAAAAAAAAGAAACCTTCAAAAAATAAACACTGGAAGAAATTTGTTAGTGTTACTATGTGAAAGGAAAAAAAAACAGGAAAATCCCATGAAGTGGAGTTGCTGTATCTGTCCCGTGCCTTACTTGATCTCTCTGTATTGTTACACAATAGGCATTCTACCCATTCCTCTTAGTTGTAGAGTTAACAGTGCATTATTTATTTGTGTGTAAAAACTATCAAATGAACATTTCCGTATCACCATTGGAAAAAAAGAAAACCAGCCAATGAGGACAAAGTGGAGACCAAATAAACTGCCAGAAATGCATATTAAAGCCTAAAGGAACACGAGCTCAAGCAAATCAGAAAAGTAATGGTTAGTTTAGTTCCATTAAAATAGAAATCAGTTATTACATTATTGAGAAACTCTGCCTTTAGAATACCTTATTTTCCATGCCAGCTGCCTAGAGAGGCTTCTTGTAAGGTCTCGAACCCTTGTTTTAAATACTGAACAATTTACTAATAAAGGACACTCTGTTTCAGTCTCAAAAACAAGTCTGTAAGATTTTTTTTTTTTACTGTAAATGATTTAAAATGTCAGTTTAGTAAACCAGTGAAATACTTAACATGTACTGGTCTAATCTTCAGACCTTAATATGTTTCTGTATAGCTATGCTATGGGATTTTTTTGTTCTTTTGGTATATATAACCATACCTAGAGTATTACAATAGGTGGGTAGTAAAAGCCAGCTTAATTGGAAACATATCTGTAGATCTCTATTTGTAAACTATTAAAAAAATAAGTACTTTATGTGTAATGTGTAAATTTTCACCGTATTTTTGTACTCTGTAGTACTGTCAGCTCTCATGAGTTTGAATTTGAATTTGGGGCTCTTTTTGATCACTCAGAATCATGTGTTTCCCTCTAGCTGGCCAGTATGAGTAGAGTCCCTATATTTTGACTTGCACTACAAATACATGTTTTATAATAATTGCTATCCATGTGCTTTGTATATTGTTCATCATTATGACATAAGCTACCTGACTCCATTTGTTTTTTCTGTTTTCAAAAAAGGATGGATTAAAGCAATCTCTCCCCTCTCCCCCCTTCCCCTCCTTCCTCAGTTGTTCCCATTTATAACACTTGGAATCACAATGTGGTTCAGATTCCTTGACCTTCTTATTTCATTTCGGCTGTAGACATTCAAACAGATGGGCAGGGAGCGAGATGTTGCAAGAAGAGATGTCCCAGCCTGGCTGAAGCGAGGTGAAACCTTGCAGGGAATGACATTCACCACTGTGCAGAAGGCTGGTAGGAAGCATCTTGGCACAGCTATGCTGTGAGTGGGATCAGTTTGTGGTCAGAGGCTGTGTCCTTGGCCTTGCACACAGCAGGAACCTGTCCCTGCACTTAGTGATCAGTGTGGGACTGATCCTGCTCCTGCTGCAAGGAACAGAGATTTGCCTTTAACTTGGCACGGAAGGCCCCTATAGGCTATTGGGGTGTGTGTGTGAGGATTTGCAGGATCAGACCTGTGATTTTTGCAAGTTTGCCAATTTTTGTTTTTAAGTTGAGTTCACATTAAAGCTTCTTTTAAAAATTAATAAAAAAGGAACTTGGAGTTCCCAGGATTTGGTTGTTACACAGGTTTAAATACTAGAGAAAGAGTAAAAAAAAAAAAAAAAAAAATTTCAATTTTTAAAAAA